>BKCP01008737.1:1463456-1510624 GCA_008636005.1 Striga asiatica | reverse complement strand
CGGACATGGCTGTGCAAAGCTGGCTGCGCGTCGGTGGGGACGCGGCTGTATCGGCCAGAATCCATGTAGGTGACGACTGGACGAGAGGAGTGCTGCTGGTCGGGTTTTTTTTAGAAGCGAGGAACTTCCAGTGGCCATATTTTTCGCATGAATGGAGATGCACGATCACATAACTCACACAGGATTTGCCGGCAATAAGTTGCAAGCGTGTGGATTTTTTCTGCTGAAAAGATAACCATTGTTTTGGCCGTGAATTTTTATGATGACGTGGCCGTTAATTTGAGTTTTCAAATTTATTCAAAAAGGTTTTTTGTGGCTATTTTTCTAACTAGAAATCAGTTTAAACTTGGAATTAATAACAAACATTTATGGACTATTTCAGTTTTTAGGCGATAAGTATACAATCCGATTGTTTCTATTTACCGATGGATTTGTTATTATTTTATTTTTGGTACATAAATAAATTGATATCCGATTTTTTAACATTTTGAACATAAAAAAATATCACATAATTCGTTTTTAATAAATATCATTTTTTGGACTATTTCAAATATTAAATACCAAACAACAACAATTCCAAAAAAGTAATTTTATACCTATCACCTAAAACCCTCATATCAAATCAACCACCAATTAACATAATAAATCCGAAATTTGGTAAAATTGAAAAGAAAATCATACATGTAAATCGGATTGCATTTGTATAGATAGAAAATAGATTTTTTGTTTGCCTAAAATTACCTAACTACAAATCCGGCATCAAATGTTCTCACACAATTCAATTGGAAAGAATATCATTTCTTTTACTCTTTCATATATTTAGATTTCTATTGGAAAAACCCAATTTATATGGTTTCTTTCAATCCATATCCGAATTTTTAATGACGATTTTCTGAATTCAAAATAAAATTTTGATATTTGGAATGTCCTAATAAAAATCTTAAAGTTTTCATAATAATGAATAATATTTATTATGATATAATTACCACCAAAGAATCCCATATCAAACCAACCATTAATTACCAAAAATTATTTTATACTTATCAACTAAAAATCGCATATCATAACAACCACGAATTATAAAAAAATCTTGAAAAGTTAAATTTAATCTAATATTTAATTCATATTTACAAATATTACAAATCTAAATTTTTTCACCAAAAAAAAATTAAATATCAGGTGAAAATTAAACAGTACCATATCGACTGTTTTAATATAAAGCCATAATTAACTTAATAACTATCAATAAATAGAATAAACCAAAACAAATATTAATTTAGATTTAAGAACACTCCTTTCATAAAATTCTTAAAATGTGTATTGTAGTTTGGAAAGTCAATTTCATTTAAAACTTAAATACCAATTCTTTTTTTCTTCTAAAGACAAACAAAATCTGTTTATTTAGGTGATAAGGATTTTTTTTAATATTTGTAATCGATATTTTTAAACGTAATAAATCTTAAAGATTCAATGAAAGAGAATTGAACATCAAATTACACAAATCACGAGTTCCCATATCACAATCACAATTTAAAAGAAATATCTTAAACTAAAAATTTCCAATAATATCTATATATATATATTATAAGAATTACCATTTTTAAAAAATGGCAGGTCAAACTTGGTTAGCATTAATGACTTGCCACTAATAGAAACTTTTATTTATTTTTTAATTAAAGACAGATAACATTAAATGCTATCCTTAAAATGTGGAGTTTGTTATAAAATATCTGCATCCCCTTTCTTTTCTTTTCTTTTTTTTTTTATCAAATCAAAACAATCGTTATTTGATATGCTGCATATACATAAAAAAAACATATATCTATAAATAACTAACTACATTTACGAAAAAAATCAAATATAATCAATCCTAAGCTGCTATACATAAGAAGTGTGTGTAGATAAATACATATGGGATTTACTATAAAAATAATATATATATATATATGTATATATATATAAGTTTGTATTTATTTAAAAAAAAATTAAAATCCCGCCTAAAAATTTTTGAATTACTAAACTTGGTAATTTTTTTTTTTTAAATTAAAAAGAAAGAAACTCTCCTTTAAAAATTAACTAATCAATTTGTGCTATATAGTCGGCAAAATTAATAAATTCGATTTTGATGTATAGTGGACAATTTTATTTGAGTTATATGATGACCATTTTTATTTTGGTAGAAATGTGTTTTTTTTAATGTGTTGTTATTAATAAATGTCTTAATTTTATAGTAAAAATTAGGCGATATTATTTTGGTATGGAATGTTTGAATTTTTATGGTATGAAATTTACTTGATATAGATATATGGGTATTTGGAAATTTTGAAAACAAAATAAGTAGTATGAATTTTATTTGGTATGAATATGAAAATTAAATTTTAGGTTGATTCGTTATAAAATTATGATTTTCTAATTTGGAATTGAATATGGTCTCTGCATGCTGTAAAATGTTGAGTGAATTTAAAGAAAAAGATGTGCCAAGTTTTGTAAGTAGAAACATATAAACAATTTGAGTCGGAAAAATATTTATATATCAAGTTAGAAGATATAATATAAAAAATAAGTTGCAGGACGTTATTTATATATTCCATAAAATTGATTAAATCTATCGATTTCTAATATTGTTTAATAAATTAAAAAAGTGAGGTAAAACATTAAATAAATGGTTGGACAACTATAATAGTTTATCGCCAACATACAACATCCAACCAAAATTTTATAAAAAATGCTACAAATACATAATAAATGCACATAAAGGTGTACATAACATTCACATGCAGTGGAGTTCACTTGATTTTTTATTTTTGATAGGACCCACTTAATGTGAGTGTTATGTACACCTCTATGTACACTATTATGTACCTATAGCATTTCTCAAATTTTATTTTAAATACACTTACTATTGTTTTTACTCATTCTATGAACCTCAATTCAAATATATAATTTTACCAAGAATTATTTTATGGAATCACATTGTAATCAAATCGAATTTCTGAATAAAATTTTTAAAATGACACTTATTTTGAAATGAATATAATATAATTTATTATCAGTTAAGTGCACCGTACGGGTTGTGTACTGATTTTAAATAGACATGTTTTATGTAATTTTTACGATTTAAATTTCATATAAAATTTTTAATAAATTTATATTAAGTTGTATTACATATTGATTTCTATTTTGAATTTATCAATATTATTGAATGAACATTTTTAATTTATAAATATTAACGAATATCTATTACCCGTGCATCGCACGGGATTCGTACTAGTTTTAATTAATTTAATTAACTAATTAAACATACATTAATGTCACTATAAAACTACCAGTGCAGAAAGTGAAATTCTCATCCAAATACACGAAATACCCATTTAGTTACTAATTAAACATACATCAATGTCACAACTAACCATTTATTTTTTGTTTACGGTTATGGTGGAACTGGTAAGACATACTTGTGGATAACTTTTAACTGTTGGGCTAAGATCAAAGGATCAAAGTATGCTTTGTGTTGCATCTATTGAAATAGCGTCTCTCCTTGGTAATATTTAGAAGCGAAGTGAAGTCATAGAAAGAACCGCCTGACTCACTCTAGAAAGAAAGATTGAAGGGGACGACTACGACTTGAATGGAATTGCTCCATTGATAGAGATGTTGAAATAGAAAGAGCAGACAATTCAAGATTCAAAAAGAATAAAAAAACTGAAACTAGGAATCCTTTTGAAGAAACTCTTATCAGTCTTCTTTTCGATCCAAATCGGAACAATTGGACATTCTCGATTTGGCATACCTCTTAGAGTGCATGAAGCTCATCTTGTGAGATAAATCAAGCTAATCCCCTCGCAGAGTTTATTCAATATACCCGATATAATCAAATTATTAATTAATTAGCAAATAACCAAAATATAATTACAAAACAATTTCAAAATCAAATTATACATAATCGAATTGCAAATCACCAATTGATAAATTTGCAATATACAAACAAACAAATATGAAAAAAAATATAATAGGAACAAATTAACCCAAAAAAAATAAAAATAAAAATAAAAAACGTGTGAATTACGTAAAGTAAATCTTTATCATTACACGATAGAAGAAGTGTTATTTGCACAAGTTTAAAAATCGGCGTGAATCATAGGCAATTTATTGTGTTTGTTAAAATATTTTCATATCAAGTATTTATGAAATTGATCTATAATTTGATCTTCATCCCCTATAAATTCCGTGTAGATCGATGTTGTCTACTCATCCTGCTTTCGATTTAATTTTTTATTATACAAATATACGATTTATACTTATTTAATTCAACTCAACATGAGATGTGCATTCAGTCTGATCAAAGATGTCACTAAAACTAAAAAGCTACATATAATGTTGCGTACGATTCAAATAATTGGACACAAATTTGAGGTTGAGTACAAAAATTACTTGGAAATCTTATTTCATGATGAGGACTTCCATCAAATCCTCCCAGTTATTTCAAAGAGGAGCCGTCCGAATATTGTGAATGTTCCAATTAATTTTTCTGACGTATGGGCTGATTGTACTATGTTGAGGCTTAAAAAAAATATGCACCTTCAGAGCATTGGTGATTCTGATGAATGCAAGGGGCGGATAAATTTTGCTAATTAGATAGTGAGCATCAAATATGGAACCATTGGGGGATCCAAGGATGAATGTGCCTTATTAGACATACCTGATGATATATTGTTGAAGATCACTAATGATCTTATCGTTGTAATTGTTAAGAGTACCTATCCAATATTTAAAGATGCAAGCAGTGATCCCAGTTATTTGAACGATAGAGCTATACTATCTCCAACGTTAGAGGTGATTGAGTATATGAATGAGTACATGACGTCTTTGAACGTGACTGATGGTCAAACATACTTGAGCTCTGATAGTACGTGCAAATCTGATTCTAATAATGATATTTTTGTTCGATCTCCACACTCACGAGTTTTTTAATACTATCAGATATTCTGGAGTGCCGAACTATGAGTTTAATCTTAAGATAGGAACCACATTCATGTTGTTGCAGAACATTAATTATTCTATGGGGTTGTGCAATGGTACAAATTGGTTATCACAGAGCTCTCCACTCATGTATTTGAATGTATGGTATTGAATGGATCTAATGCAGGAGAGAATGTGTTGATCCTTCAGATGACTCTACACCTTCCTGTGTTAGAGCACCTTTTAAATTTCAACGTACGCAGTTTCTCCTAATGATTTCTTATGTCACGACGATTAACAAGAGTTATGGTCAGTCTTTATAAATATTGGTATGTTCTTGGAGAAGTCGGTGTTCAGTCACAGCCAGTTATATTTAGATGTTTCCCGTGTCACTAATCGAAAGGGTTTGAAAATATTAGTTTGAGGGAGGACTGTATGCTTACAAGGCAAAAAATATTGTCTAGATGGAGATTTTTAATAATATATAATATTATTTTTTATTTTGTTTATTTAATTTTATTTATTCACAAATATAATAATAAGGTTGGGTAAATAGCCTTAAAACTGTCCACCCCGTGCATCGCACGGGATTCGTACTAGTATATGATGTATACGAATCAAATAAATATGACACATACCATAGACAGATATTTGTCAAGTTCATGAAAACACCTTTGTTTTATTTTTTTTTTCTAATATTTCAATAAGTATTTTCATTAATTATATAATATATGCATATAAACCATGCTTGTTTAAAGTCGAGTTTCATATAAAGTGGACTACATTGACAAATTAAAAAATGATTATACTGTCATGGAAGAAAATTTTATATTTATCACATTGTATATGTACAACTTTTCTAGTAAAGGAAAAAAATATGTTAAGAACCTTTGGGACAATAAATAATAAGATTCAGTTTAATTGGCATTTTGATTTTTTTAATGTAAAATAATTTTAGAAAAAGAAAAACAAAAATCTTGATGATAGAAATTATAGATAAAAATTAGTGAAAATATCTATTGTTTTTATTGTAAATGTCTACAAAATATGATGAACACCCACCTCAAAAAATAAAATATGTTTTCCAAATAGAACTAAAAAATATATGACAATTTATTTGTTTTACAACTTATTCATCAAGTCGCTCTTTTAGTGTGAATATAAAAAAAGCAACCATATTTATAATCAAAATTTTGAGCAATTTCCATTCTCTTAAACCCAAGAAGTTAATATTATTCAAGGCAATGTATAATTAAATTGTATTCTTGATATATGTTTGCATTAAAAAATAAAAGAAAGACGTGACCAAAAGTTAAATAAAAATATTCCTCCATTGCGTGCTAATCAAATGTTAAATAAAATAATTAAAAAATAATTAATTCAGAAATAAAAGGGTGAGATAAACATAAGCCCTGAGCTTGTCCATCAATTAGTTCAGAACTAAATTCAACGACCATCGCCGAATGGGAGAATTATGCAAAGAATTCCATCCAGCCTCGACTTCAAATGAGAGAATTATATAAAGATCAAAAAGTAATATAAGAGTCGTTAATATAAGATTTGATAGATAATTATAAATAATTAATTAACCAAATTGAGATTAATATATTATGGATCTTTACGTGTGTTTTATAATCAACATAATTATAATCCTTTAAATATTGAGGATCAACATAATTAGGTGTATTATAATCCCTTAAATATTGGAAGGATATGATAAGCATGATTTGACCGGATTTTCAATTGTTGTTTAAAAACGATAAAATATGCTTTGAATGGAATTTAGCAACTAAAGTTCAATAAAATAATACTTACCTATGATATTTGCATCATTTGAATGGTAACAGTCATTATATTTGACCATAATGATTCTATACCTTAATTACATAGGTTTTTTTAATTTGAATTTCAAATGATTGACCACCAATTTTCAAAAAGATTTAAAAAAGTTACTAATAAAAGTAAAAATTAAATTTTTAGGCGAGAATTCAGTTGTTATTTCAGGTAAATGTCAAACTTTTTTATATTTATATATATATATATATATATATATATTGATATGAGAATATTTGTGGAAAATATACACAAATTTTATACATAATAATAGTGCAAATCAAGGTTCTAATAGCATTTCTAGTGTGTAGTGTAACGGTTCACACTCAAAAAGAACATGCCACATGACATAACATGAATGTAAATATCAATATGGAATTATTTGAAACAATCCTAAGGTTGTGTTTGTTAAAGAAAAAAACTCAAATCAAATTAATTATACTCAAAATCTAACTCAACTCCACTATCCTCAATATTATCGATATAGTTAAATAATAATAATCAATCATCAAATAATAACAACCAATTATTTTTACAAATCATATAAACTTTAATTCTCTTTTTAATCCACTCACATAATTTTAACTAACCATCATTTTATATCATCTCTCTCCTACTTTTACATCAAACCAATTTTAATTATTTTATTTTAAATATTATTTTAATATAAACACAAAATTTCACTAACAACTAACTACACTACTTTTTCTAAATTAACCCTAGTTAACTAAAAAAAATTTACTTTGATTTAATTCACTCAAATTATTCCTTTAACAAACACATCCTAAAAATGTGTTTGGTAAGCATCATAAGCTATTTTATAGCTTATAAGTTTTTTTTATTCAGATAAGCATGATTTGGTAGGATGATCGTCTTCCCCGGTTGGGCCGGCGAGCACACGGTGGTAGCTCCCCTGGCCTTCGCGGCCTTTTCTGTGAAGATGCGCTGATCGGAGGATGCTTTTTCGCCGGGGAGAAGGTCGCGCCGAGTTTCCGGTTCTCGCCTCGGAACTGGTAGCTAGTGACGGCCGGCTATTCCTCCTCCGGTATCTCCGCCGCGGCGGCCTCGGGCGCTCTTCCGGAGAGGGCTGCGGCCCCGATTTCCCAATCTAGGGTTAGGGGTGGAGACTCGTCCGTCCAATTTGTACTTCACTGTTGATCGAAGTCGCGATTGTTGGCTCTGGTTTGGGGATTTGGTTGGCTCAGGTATAGGTTGCGGGGAGGCTCTGGTTTCGGCTGTTGACGACCCCATCACCGCCCTCGTCCCCGTTCGCCGTCACTCGCAACTCGAGCTCTGTCTCGTCCGAGGGAATCTGCTCCAATTCGCCGATTCGGTGCTCGAAGGACTGGGTTCGGGGTGCCGGTTCGGGGTGTCGGTTTGCTGTCGACTTGCCTGGTTCCGGTTGTCGGTCAGCGCCTTCTGGGCCGATCAAATTTGCTCGAGGCTCGGACCTTTGTTGATGATTGGTTTTGGATGGGGTGTTTTGGTCTCCGGGGTGCTAGTGGAGTTTGTTCGATTGGACAAGGGTTGTGCCCGTTGTTTCCTGACTCAGTTAGGCACTCTCTTGCAGTTTCTGAGTCGGAAGCTTGGGTCACTCGGCCATTGTTGTGTTTGGCGTGTTATACCGACTGGGGAAGGGCTTTCTAATTGAATTTTCAGTGTTTGTTTGTTTGTTTTAGTGTTTGTTTGTATGTTTTTGTCGAGTCTTGGTTGGTGTGTTCGTTTGCTTTTGTTTGGGAGATGAATTCAGGCTAGGCATTGTGCAGTGGCTCTGCGTTTCATTTTCCTTTTTTTTCTTTTTGTTGAGTTCTCTAGGCCGCCATGTGCGAGTCCTCTCAGTTTGTTATCTTCGTGGCTTTTTAGGCGTGTTTTTGGTTTGGGCTGGTGGCCTCTGTCTTATTACCCTGTTGGGGTCTTAGGTATTACCCTGTTGGGGTCTTGTAATTTGTTTTTGTTGCACTTTTGTGCTCTTATATATTACGTCTATCGTTTCGGCAAAAAAAAAAAAAGTCATAAGCTATCAGTTGTAAACTCGAAATTCACTTATAAGTTATCAGATAACTTATAAAATATCAGCTAAATTTACCAAACAGCCTAACTCCTTGTAACTTCCACTCTTCTAGTGCACTTTTTTGTTCAATATCTTGACCATGTAAACAACCAAATAACTTAAGGGCATGCTTGTTTATAAATTAATCCGCTCAATATTTTAGTTCATTAAATATGCATCATTAATTAATTAAATATACATCATTATATATATATATATATTTAATTTAAATATAATAAATGCGCATCTTGTATGAACTAAGTATACATCATTAATTAACTAAATATGTATCATTATATATTTAATTTAAATATAACAAATATGCAGTATCGATGAACTAAACATGCATCACAAATTAACTAAATATGCATCATAAATTTAATATTTTAGTTAACTAAAGTTAATTTTGATAGTGATATAGTTAGTTGTTAGTGGGATTTTGAATTTATATTAAAATAATATTTAAAATAAAATAATTAAAGTTAATTTGGTATAAAAGTATGAGATAGATGATGTGAAATGATAACTAAAATTATGTGAGTGGATGAATAGTGAATTAAGGTTTTGATATAATGTGTAAGAATGAAAGGTCTGTACTATTTAATTATTTGAATAATATTAATGATAGTGAGATTGAGTTAAAGTTGAGTTAGATTTTGAGTATAGATTAAATGTGAGTGAAATATTCTGTAAACAAGCATTCCCTGATTTGAATTTCATTTTATTTCAACCTCTTGATTGATTGAACGTAATTTATAGTAAGCATCAATTTGTGTTTCACCAATTTATGGAAACATAGTTGATAGGTAATATAACCGCATATAGACCTTCACAGACCGAATCGACCAAAAGAGAAACGTAGCTTCAAGGATCGATCCCACACGCTTGATCCCACACGCTCGATCCCACATCCAGCAGGTAGAGGTCACCTACCCCGATGTTGTGGAATATAGTAATACTTAGATCCTTACACATCGAGCCTCATACATCAAGCCTCACACATGGAGCCTCATATTGATATGGAATATAGTAGTACTTAGACCCTCACACATCGAGCCTCATACATCAAACCTCACACATCGGTCATATGCCTAGGATCGATACCACAGTGAGCCAGATTGATCACACGGAGCTCGACCCCAAGCCGATTTTAGATCGGTTCAACTCTACACCCAACCCTAAGCCGAAGAGTATCCGTACGTAAATAGTGAGAACATTAACGAAAGCAAGACACATTTTTATTACTCAACAACCATAATATTACTATTGATCTTCTCCTTCCGTCTCCCCATACTAACTTAAGCCTCGGAGGGTTTTGACGCCGAAAAACCTCTGGCGTCCTTTTGCAGGTACCTACGTAGCTCCAACTCCAACCGAATAATCGGAGAAGAGGACCACACCTTGGAACCGAGGACCGTTCTGGACCGGAGACACCCAAGCCAAACCTTATCAATAGTCATAAATATGTATTCAATTACAAGGGTACAAATTTCTTTGGTATCATAGTTATTACTGATTAATTGTTACTATTATTCTTTGACTTATAAATTATTTAGCACATGTACAATTATAATGTAGGTTTCAGTGATTTCAACATACGACAAATCTGATTCTTCTAGCACAACAAGTGATGACTCACTTTCACTTAGCAAATAATTACTAGATGACTCACTCAAATATGATATTTGTCTTGAGAGTTGTGGTGTCATTCAAACATGTCCGGTACGTTCATATTCATGTGATTATATTCTCAATTATTAACAAAAACAAATTGTCCTCATAGTAGAACGTAAAGTGGTCGACGCTACATTCGCTGTGATAGAGAACAATGTCATGAATTTATTCTCAACCACTACTTCAAATGTGAAAATGCTAAATATACACTTGAACATTTTCAACGTTAATTCCGAATGGATATTGGTTATACAAAATTATTTGACAAGCAATTGAAATCATGATGACTATTTTACACAAAAATTCGATGCAACGGGAAAACGTGGGTTGAGACATTTACAAAAAATTATCGCAACTCTAAGTATGCTTGTGTATGGTTGTGATGTTGATCTCCTTGATGAACATGTACAAATTGGTGAAAGCACAACAATTGAAAGCATAAAACTTTTTTTTGATGTTGTCATTGGAATATTTAAGAACACCTAATAAAATTGATGTTGAAAGCTTATTAAAAGAAGGCGATCAGAATCGATCATGAACTTTATAAGACCCTGGACGAAATGCGTTAAATATTTCATTTGGTTGTTTTTTGTTTAGAGAAAAAAAAATTAAGTTCATAAAAACAAAAGGATAATGTTACTATAATAAAAGTTGTGAAATTTAAGCTATAATTAATACTAAATATTATATATAAAAAAAATTAGTAGTATTTTAGAAGAGTGAAAATGAGGGAGGTAATCTTTTTATTTCTTACAAATAAAAAATATGCTGTAAAAATTTTTGGTCGTTATGAAGGTGGTGGTGATCACTGATTGCACTAAAAATTATTTTATTAATATTTTAATACATATAGTACTTTTTTCCAATAAATTCATATAAAAAATAACAATTCAATATCCAAATAATTTAAAATATTAAAATGTTTAAATTAATTTATTAAATAATTTATAAATCTCTATTTTATTTAAACACGTGTAATTATTTATATTAAAAATAATTTTAGATATAACATAATAAATTAAAAAATCGAACGAATCATACTAATTCAACAGGCTGGTGCTAACTAATTAGCTAGCAAACGCTTTATTCAAGGACACTGGACCCGTCGCCAGACGGGTTCCCTTTATTTCTAGTCGGAGTGTCCGGTCCAGTTTGCAAAAAATAGGTAAACCATGATTCATGTTGTTTATAAATTTAATTTATAAACAATCATAATATTGTTTTCTCGGCATAGTACGGACCACATGGTCTAGGAAAAAAAACGACCAAAACAATAAACCCACAAAATAATTTCAATGCTAGGCTAAGAAAGATGAAATAGGGATCACAATCATTTTGCCGTCTTTTGGTCATGCAGCACTTGTTTGTAAGTGCACAGCAAAGAGGCTCGCATGTTTGCTATCTCTATTAGCATTTCCAGAGCTGCCAAAAATGCCCGGAGCATGAATTAAACAGTTGAATTCAGTGCATGAAATATAAGCACACTTTAATTAATAAAATCATCTAAGCTCAAGGGGAACAAAAGCATTCTAATACCTGTCTCGAATGACAGTTGAGTTGCACGAAGCTTAGGGGACACGAGAGTTCCGAACATAGAGAGGGATTTGGATCTTTCTCTTTGAGCCTGCCAAGTTTGTTTTCCAAAGATTAGATCAACTCTACTAGAATATTAAACAATACGACTTCAAAATTGCAAAATCCCAAATGGTAAAACAACATCAACTGCTCAATATATATAAGCATAGCTCCTACTGTTTAGTGGTCAGAGGACAAGTGTGATAGAATTCGAAATGAATGACTCGTGTGAAACGAGCAAAAAAAAAATAAAATTCAATTCTTATAATATTAACGGGAATCAATAGTTGCATACTCACTTGATTATCGGGAGTAACAGGAGATCCACCACTAGCCCTTCTCTCGAGAGGTTCTGTACATTTAAAAACACAGATATTAAATAAAAGTTGACACAAGGAAAGGTGAAAACTCAACAAACACAAATGAGCAACCGTGGTAAATGTCCTGCGCCATGGCTGGACGAAAATGCTACATGGTGCAAGAAATAAGCCGTGACTCAATTTTATAAGCAAACATACACAAGAAACCAATGACAAAACTATTCATGAATTTGGGCCACTGACATGGTTGACCAATTCATGCAAAAGACATAGCAAACTGCTGATTCCTGAAAAGAATCATTAAACCCAACAATTTAGACATCGTGTGGAAAAACAAAGGCATACGGGGGCTTTGAGGTGTATCATGATTTTGTTCTCGTGGGCTCTCAGTAGATTTGTTTTGCAACAACTCGTCCTCCTCAAATTTGGCTTCTTCAGAATGCTTCTCAGGATCATCAGAGGATGCCCATTTGCTCAGCGTGAAATGTGGCGACTCCATGTTATGATCACCTGGAATGATAGATGTTAGTTAATTTATTAAGGCATGAAGCTCGTGCAATTTTAGTATTTGGTGTTGTCTCTTCACAAGTGGCGAATGAGAAATCCTTCAGCGACGGACTTGGAACAGAAAGCTCCCGTAAAAAATCATATTTATTTGCATTTGTCGAATCTTAATATGTATCCTCCCCATAAATTAAACGAAAATTTGAGTCACGTATTAATTGTATGTAAGAAAGTTTCTGAGATTGAATGGCCCTCCAGCGGACCTCAAAGTTTTCACCTCACTTCATTTACAAAGATTAAAAAAGGTCAAAGACAATTGAAGTACCATTGTGTACTTGCAACGTCGTTGAAGCATGGTGAGATTTGAGGTCAAACAAGACGCTGCTCACACGTAAAGCACCCATTGACTGTCGGGCGCTGGCTAAATCCAGCCATCCCTGCAAAAACATAAAATTTGGGATATGATGTATCTAGCTAACACGTGGATCAACAATCAGTTAGAACAAGCAAGCGCAATTCAAAGGCTCAATCACTTGCTCGTCATAGAAAACGAGCTGAAGCCCCAATTTTTCTCATAAGATGCCTAATATACTGAAGAGGCAAACCATTTTCTAATATTTCATCAATTATTCAACAAGAGTTAACTGCACAAAATAAGCATTATTTCAACCCAATGCACACAAGTAAAACTTCACAAATCATAGCTGCATATAATTATTTTTGCTCTGTTAATAATCTCTTGTATACTTCAAAATTAAGATTTTCTTGAAATTGCGACCTCCAAGATCCCAACTCATTTCTCTCAAATTCTCAATCAACTGTGTTCCGACAAGAAGATTCAAGGAACAAATGGGCAACCCAATTAATCAAAGATTTAATTTTTATGCAGAAATATACTGAAAATCACTATCCATATGACACAGATAAACAAAAAAATAGATCAAGAAAATCAAATTCTGTTTTTTACCTGGCGAAGGGATGAAGATAGAGAATCCATTAGGGTAAGATAAGTATCCATGGAGTCCAAGAAATTCAATATATGCTGTTCGCTTTCCACCAATTCATTGGTTGATTCAGTCGTATTATTCGAGCTCTGCATATTTTTTTGTAAGAAAAAAGAATGTAATCTTGAATCCTTCGAGCGGTGGAAGGTTTGGTCGCTCTTCAGCCGGACACAGAAATCACCTCGCCGTGGAAGGTTTGGTCCGCCTTCATCGTCGCTGGTAGAGGTAGAGCTCGAACTCGCCGGAAATTGCTGAAATGCCGGGATTCTCGCTGCTCGCATCGGCCATCGGGTGTTCGCTCGCGGGCTTTCGCCGGTGAAAATGGTGCCCCTCGGTTCGCCCCTGGTGCTGTTCGGTCGCGAAGGAGACTTCTCGGTGAATCTGGAGACCTGTCGTTCGCGGTGGCGATTTCTTGGCGTGGTTGTTGTCCACTCCACGTCGGGATGCTTGCGAGATGCCGGCGGAAGAGGGCTGCTGCACGGCGACGGCGGAAGGAGACTGCACGATCGATGACTGTCCTTAGACGGTTGGGTGGCGTCGCCGGAGGTGAAGGGCCGGTCGTATTTTGCTCGATTCTGCCGAGAAGGGAGAGAGACGACGGAAATTTTGAGGAGGAAGGAGATGAGGGGCGATTTGCAGTGTTCTGGAACGAGAAGAAGAAACGAGATTGCGGCTCTCTCTCTCGCTCTCGGCTTTAAGGTAGTGTTTGGTTCGAGGGATTTGGAGGGAAAGGGAGGGGAGGGGATGGAAAATTTTAGTTTTCTCCTGTTTGGTTGAAAAATTAGGAGGGTAGGGAGAGGAAAATTTTAAGTAAATTTCCCTCCCCTCCCTCACTTTACCTCCCCTCCAAAATTGGAGGGATTTGGAAGGAAAATGTGTTAAGATGGTGTGAAAATACCATTTAGTCCCTACTTTCAATTGTTTTTTATTTTTTATCTTATTTCATTAAGGGTAAGTTTGTCATTTTAATTTTATTTTCCCTTCCTTTAATTTTTGAACCAAACAAGGTTTACTATTTTCCCTCCCTTCCCCTTCTGAATAATCCCTCCAAACAAGGTAAAATTATTTTACATCACCTCCCCTCCCCTCCCTTCCCCTCCATTAAAATCCCTCCCCTCCCTTCCCCTCCATTGAACCAAACACACCCTAATAGAGGGGAGAAAATTAGGGCTTGGACAAAAAGTGTTAATTAGGCCGAAAAATTTAAGACATATAGGAAACCAAATTTATAGGAAAATAAATTTGTAAACCAAATTTTTTGGATTACTTATTTTCCTATGAGCATGATTGGATACAAGTTCAATCCAAATTTTTTTTCATTTTTAACTCAACCACTTTTTTTAACTTAACTTTAACTCAACCCACTATCATTAATATTATCAATATAATTAAATAATATCAATCAATCATTCTTACACACAACATCAACCTTAATTCACTATTCATCTACTCACATAAATTTAACTAACTATCACATCATATCTTCTCTCTCTTACTTTTATATCAATTTAATTTTAATTATTTTATTTTAAATATTATTTTATTATATCCACTAACAACTAACCATACCTACTTTTTCAAATTTAACCAACCCAAATAAAAAATCCAATCAAACAAAAACAAATTTATATCCAATCATGCTCATAAATTCTAATGTCCGGATACAAATATCGAAAATGGGGGAGAAACAGAAATAAAAACGACTTTACACTATTAAGCCGGAAACTACGGAAATAATTTAATTTAATAACTAGTAAAATAAATCCTAATAATTCATACACATAATTAAGTAAATAAAACACATAACAATCACAAATATTTATCACTTAGCGATAATAGCAGATAAAAACATATAAAGACAAACCGTAAATAAAATAAACGAGCAGTCAATAAGATAACCGAAAATTAAACAAAACAAGGCAATTATTCATTTATAAGCAAATAAATAATAATATAAAAATCATGAAAATTCTAATAAACGAACGGGGCACTACAAAATAATTACTAGATGACTCACTCAAATATGATATTTGTCTTGAGAGTTGTGATGTCATTCAAACATGCTCGGTACGTTCATATTCATGTGATTATATTCTCAATTATTACCAAACACAAATTGTCCTCATGGTGGAACGTAAAGTGGTCGACGCTACATTCGCCGTGATAGAGAACAATGTCATGAACTTATTCTCAACCACTACTTCAAATGTGAAAATGCTAAATTTACACTTGAACATTTTCGACGTTGATTCCGAATGGATACTGGTTATACAAAATTATTTGACAAGCAATTGAAATCATGATGACTATTTTACACAAAAATTCGATGCAACGGGAAAACGTGGGTTGAGACATTTACAAAAAATTATCGCAACTCTAAGTATGCTTGTGTATGGTTGTGATGTTGATCTCCTTGATGAACATGTACAAATTGGTGAAAGCACGACAATTGAAAGGATAAAACGTTTTTTTGATGTTGTCATTGGAATATATGAAGAAAACATTTGAGAAGGCCTAATAAAATTGATGTTGAAAGCTTGTTAAAAGAAGGCGAGTAGAGTCGGTCATGAATTTTATAAGATCCTGAGCGAAATGCGTTAAATATTTCATTTGGTTGTTTTTTTTAGAAAAAAAAGTAAGTTCATAAAAACAAAAAGATAATGTTACCGGCTACAATAAAAGTTGTGAAATTTAAGCTATAATTAACACTAAATATTATATATAAAAAAATTAGTAGTATTTTAGAAGAGTGAAAATGAGGGAGGAAATCTTTTTATTTCTTATAAACAAAACATATACTGTAAAAAAATTTTGGTCGTGGTGATGGTGGTGGTGGTCATTGATTAAACTAAAAATTATTTTATTAATATTTTAATACATATAGTACTTTTTTGCAATAAATTAATATAAAAAATAACAATTCAATATCCAAATAATTTAAAATATTAAAATGTTTAAATTCATTGTTAAATAATTTATAAATCTCAATTTTATTAAGGGTTAATTGCATTTAAAATCCTAACCTTTTGTTTAATAACAAATAAAACTCAACTTTTTCAATTTAGCAAAAAAATACCTAACCTTTAATAAGTATTGCAATTGTATCTCAAAATCAGTTTTCGGCCAAGGCACGCCGGAAAAACGAGCTCGGAGCCGGCTGTGCATAGAGGGTCACCGGAAATGGAGCTCACAGCTGGGCTCGAAGGAGGTCGCTGGAAGTCGAGCTCGCGGCTGGGGGAAGCTCGCCGGAGAGAGAACGTCGTGGAGGTCGGCGTCGGGGAGAGAACGTCGTGGAGGTCGGCTGGAAATTTGCGAATAAGATGACCGGAAAAGTCGTCACCGGAAAAATTTACCGATTCCGGCGAAGGTGGACGTTACTAGATGCGACTTTAGGAGAGGAGTTCAACAGTACCTTCAAATTCACGTGGGTCAAAGCGAGTCACCGGGAATTTGCGAAAGAACGCCGGAGAAAATTTGTAGATCTACGAGCTTTGACCAGAAAATTGTAAGCCTTATAGTCGGAATTTTTTCGCGAAACTCGGATATGTTGTCGGCACGAAGGAGAGCTACAAGATCATGTAAAAATTTTCAAAATCTGACGAAGTTGACCGGCGGCGGGTGGCGGTTGGCGGCGGCGGAAGGTGATTGGCGGCCGGAAACTGATTTTGAGACACAATTGCAATATTTATTAAAGATTTGGTATTTTTTTGCCAAATTGAAAATGTTGAGTTTTATTTACAATTAAATAAAATGTTAGATTTTAAATGCAATTAACCCTTTATTTAAACATGTGTAATTATTTATATTAAAAAAATTTAGATATAACGTAATAAATTGAAAAATCGAATCATACTAATCCAACCGACTGATGCTAACTAATTAGCTAGCAAATGCTTTATTCAAGCACACTCGACCGGTCGCCAGACCGGTTCCCTTTTTTTCTAGTCGAAGTGTCCGGTCAGTTTGCAAAAAAAAAATAGGTAAACTATGATTCATGTTGTTTATAAATTTAATTTATAAACAATCTTAATATTATTCTCTCGGTTGGGAGCGTATTCATTCTCTCGGTTGGGAGCGTCAGTTTGATCGAAATTTGCAGTGATAGTGTTTTGTTTTGACATTGATTGAAAGATTTAGGGTGCACTAGAATCTCGAGAATTTCATGGCCAGAACCATAAGTCCCAATAAGGATGATGATCTATCACAGCATATGGAAAATTTCTCACTTTCGGATAGAGAAGCATTGTTGGTGGACCTAGCTCAAGAGGATATTCGATACAATGCTGATGAATGCCAACGTAGTTTGTTTGTCAAAATTGTGGGTGACAGAATAACCAGTTGGATTGGGGTCAAGAGGTCAATGAGCCAAATATGGAGACTCACGCACCCCATGGAAGTTAAGGAGTTGGAGCCTAATTTCTTTCAATTTATTTTTCAGAGTCGGGAGGATCTTCACAAAGTTCTTAAAGGCACCAATTGGAGTTTTGAAAATCAATACTTGATCCTCAAAGAATGGAGAGACGGTCTGCATAGCAAGCACCCTTGTTTCCAAGAGCTCAATATCTGGGTTCAAGTTCTCAATGTGCCGCTCAATTGGCTCAGCATAGACGTTGGTATCAAAATTGGTAAGGTTTTTAAGGCAGTTGACAATGTGGTTGTTGCGAACTACGGAAATCATGGAGGTAAATTTATGCGTCTTCTAGTCGCTTTGGACTTATCAGAGCCTATTCCTCGCTGCACAAAAATTAGGCTTGGTGATCAAATAGTAGCCGTAGGTTTCAAATACGAAAAGTTAAGAAGCTTGTTCCACTACTGTGGATTTATAGGGCACTTAGATAAAGGGTGTCTCAAGAGGGTTGAAGATATCAAGTCCAACAGTGTTAAAGAGGGCCAGTACGGAGAGTGGCTTAGAGCAGCAGAGAATCAGTTTTGGGCACCTAATAACAACACCTCCGGTCAAAAAGTCCACACCATAGCCCGAACAGTCCTCATCAAACATCATCCCCTACTCACCATACTCAAAAACAAGCCACGGGCAGTCAGTCTTCTCACAGGAACCAACTAATAATTCATCAGTCAGAATCCAATCAGAATATTAAATCATCTGCTCATGACTCATCAAACAGCTCGCACACTGATCTTCACATTACCACAGGAGTCTCCAAGATCCTTAACCATACAACAGAGTCTTTACAACCTATGGAAACTGACACCAGAATCTTACCCCTCACCATTGTGAAATCTTCCATGACTTCTCAAACCAAATCCAAAACTTGGAAAAGGGTTGGCTCTAAAGAAGGTAGATTGCAAAGACAAGAAGAGATTTCCCAGAATATGGATAGTTCTACAAGTGGTAAAAGATCCAGACCAGAACCAACAGGTGATAAGGAAACATGGGAGGATCAATCCCAACAAGTAACAGATAGCAAAAAGCTAAAAGCATCTTTGAAGGAGATGGAGGTTGCCAGCCTGAAATGGCACCCAAGTTCTTCATGTTAGCTGCGGTGTGGAACTGTAGAGGGCTGGGTGGGCCCTCTACAGTTTCCCAAATCAGGGAGACTCTGAAGTCTCATCACCCAGTCTTTATGTTTCTGTCTGAGACCAAAAAAACTGCTGCTTTTGTGAAAACTGTTCTTAGAAGATTAGGCTTTGAGGAGAGATTTTCTCTGGTTGATCCTCAAGGCCTTAGTGGGGGTCTTTTGCTTTTTTGGAATCCCTCTGTAAATATTTTGCAAATTTACAGTTCCTCTTTTTTTATTGCTGTTTGTTTTCAGTTGTCATCTTCTGAACCCCAATGGGGAATCTTTGTGTACATGAGCCCCTGCAGGAATCAGAGAACTATTCAGTGGGCTACTTTAGAATCTGAAAAGCAGAAATAGGGAGAAAATTGGTTTTTGGTGGGTGACTGGAATGACCTGAGGTCCAGTTCAGAGAAACTTGGAGGAGTTACAAGGCCTGCAAGCAGCTTTCTAGGCTTCAATTCATTTATCAATTCTATGGAGATGGAGGAAGTCAGAATGCTAGGCTATCAGTACACATGGTGTAACAACAGAAGCTATGAAGGAGTAGTGGAGGAGAAATTAGACAAGGCCTTTAGCTCAATGGAATAGACAAGGCCTTTGGCTCAATGGAATGGATGCAGAAGTTTCCTAATGCCAAAACTCTAAACTTGGTGACTAGCCTCTGATCATTCAATCATTCTAATTGATCCTGGAGTTCCATTAGAAAGAAAGAACATGAGATTTCAATTTGATAAAAGGTGGATTGAAAAGGCTGACCTAACTGGAGTGGTGGAAAGAGCTTGGCAACTTCCAGTTTTGGGCACTCCATTTTATCAGCTCAAGGAAAAAGTGAAGAACACTCGCATTGCCCTATTGAAATGGAGCTCTCAATTCCATACTCAAAATCAGCTTCAAATTGCTACCCTCACACATAAGCTAAAAGCTCTTAGAGAGGATACTTCTGAAACCAAATGGGACAATTGGAACTCAACAAGACAGGAGCTGGATAAGGCACATCACAATGAAGCTCTTTATTGGCAGCAAAAGGCAAGAGTGAATTGGCTAAAACACGGAGACAGCAATTCCAAATTCTTCCATGCCTACACATTGCAAAGGAGAAGGATGAATGCTATTACTAGATTACTATCAGCCAGAGGGGAAGAACTCACATCACATCAGGATATCCAAGCTCATATCTCTGAGTTCTATGCTTCTCCTTTCTCCACAGAAGGCTCCTGGGGTGGGGAGTCTATGCTGCACCTAATAACTCCATCAATATCTCAGGAGATGAATCATACTCTTTTGATAACTGTTGAGGAAGATGAGATCAAATCAGCCTTATTTAGCCTACATCCTGAGAAGGCTCCTGGTGAAGAGGGTATGAATGCTCTTTTTTACCAGCACTTTTGGATTATTATTAAACCTGATTTTATGGCTGCTGTTTTAAGTTTCTTTCAATCTGGACAAATGCTTCAATACTGGAACCACACTATTCTCTCTTTGATTCCTAAATGTAATTCACCTGACACAATCTGCAAGTTTAGACCAATAGGCCTATGTACAGTGGTTTATAAAGTGATTTCTAAGATTCTTGCTCTCAGACTGAAAACATGTTTAGATGGTTGTATTAGTGGTTTCCAATCAGCCTTTCTCCAAGGGAGGCAACTTCTGGATAATGTCATTATTGCACAGGAGGCCTTTCACTTCTTGAACAGACACTCTACTGGTAAGAACTATTTTATGGCACTGAAGCTTGATCTAATCAAAGCATTTGATAGAGTTGAGTGGATCAGCCTCAAAAAGATAATGCTCCAGATGGGTTTCCACTTAGACTTTGTCAAGCTTATTATGACATGCATTTCAACCACTTCTCTCTCTTTTAAGATTAATGGTGAAATCAGTGGCTTTGTGTCTCCTTCCAGGGGTATCAGGCAGGGAGACCCCCTCTCCCCATATCTATTCATAACTGTGGCAGAACTTCTCTTAGCTCTCATTATAAATGCTACTAACTCTGGACAGCTGAAGGGTCTGAAACTATCTCAGTCTGGTCCATCCATCTCTCACCTTCTCTTTGCAGATGACTCCCTATTTTTTTGTAGAGCAGGGGTAGATCAAGCAGCTATTCTGATGGACATTCTGACCAGATATAAATTGTTCACAGGACAAGCTGTGAACCTCCAAAAATCAGCAATTTTTTTCAGTAGAAATTCTCCTTCTCACCTTCAAGACCATATATGTGCAGCCTTGCAGGGTATTCAGAAACACAGATCTACTAGGTACCTTGGGTTACCACTTGGCATAGGCAGGTCCAAGAAGGAGGTTTTTGAATACCTTATTGAATCCACTCAGAGCAAACTTCAGAGTTGGAAGGCTAAACTGCTATCCTCTGCTGGCAAAGTTGTGCTTCTGAAATCAGTGTTACAGGCATTACCTATATTCACTATGTCCTGTTTCAAGTTGCCTATCTCTATCTGTTCTGCAATTTCTAGCTTATGTGCCAGATTTTGGTGGAAAACAAACTCTAAGGAAGCTCATGGTATTCATTGGAGGAGCTGGGATAAACTTACCATTCCAAAACAAGATGGGGCTCTTGGCTTTTTGGACATCAAGTTGTTTAATAAAGCCTTAATTTGTAAGCAGCTGTGGAGGATTACAACCCAGCCGGATTTGCTTGTCAGCCGAGTTCTCAAAGAAAGGTACTATCCCAATTCTTCTATCTTCCATGCTGTTAAATCTCAAAGGGGATCTTGGCTTTGGAACTGCTGGCTTGATGTTCTTCCTCTATTCTCAAAGTGGCTCAGAACTGAAATCAGGGATGGAGCTTCCACTAAGATTGAGGACTTTAATTGGGTCCCCAACTTGTCTAAAGCCACACCTGATTTGCTGGAACTTGCTAGAGGTCACCTCATTTATGTCAAGGATTTGTTGCTCGACTCTGGTTTGGCTTAGAATGAATGGCTGATACAACAGGTCTTCAGTGAGGAAGATAGCAAGGCAATCCTTAACATTAAAAAATTGAGGCCTGGTAGAGAAGATAGATTGTATTGGGGTCTGGACAAGAAAGGACAATTTTCTGTGGCAAGCACTTACTCCTTTCTTGTTTCTCAAAAGGTGCTCATGCTTGATCAGCCTGAATGCAGCAATCCTAAATATTCCAGGAAAATCATCTTTAATAGAAGCTGGTCTCTGAAAGTGAAGATGAAGATTAAAATCTTCTTGTGGAAGTGTATCTAAGGGTCTCTACCAGTCTTAACCAACTTAAAAAAAAGAGGCATGGACATCGATGTCATTTGTAAGAGCTGTGGAGATAGTCCAGAAACCATTGAGCATTTGCTGCTGCATTGTCCCAGAGCATACACAACATGGAAATTGGCACCTGTCTCCTGGAATGGTACTTCACAACTCTCAGGATCTTTCAGAACTTGGTGGCATTCTATCTGTTCTATTGACCACTCAGAGGTGGCTGAGAGCAGGATTCAACTGACCACTTATCTCCTCTGGTGGCTGTGGAAGACCAGAAATCAATGGATCTTCCAAGGTTCCCAGCCATCTCCACACATTGTTGTCAAAGCAGCTGTTTCTTATTGGATGGAGTTTTCATCTTTACAGTATGTTCATATCTGATTTGGTTCTGTAATTTTCTTTCTTAGTCTGTTTGTGATTGTTATTAGGGCTTGTTGATTGCTAGGCTTTGTGGCAGTGGTGATCTTGTGTTCCTAATAGTTTGTTGTTGTAATGTTTTTGGTGTGTTTGTGTTGAGGCTCTAGGTCATCTTGTGGATGTACCTCTCAAGTTGTCTTTCCAGTCTGAACCTATTGTATTCGAGCTTTGCTCGCTATTCAGTTAATAGATTATTCTATCGTTTTGGAAAAAAAAAAAACAATCTTAATATTGTTTTCCCTGCATAGTATGGACCACATACTAGTTTTCCAAACAAAATCACGTCACAAAAAAATGACCAAAACAATAAACCCACGGAATAATTCCAATGTTGGGCTAAGAAAGATGAAAAAAGGATCACAATCATTTTTCCGTCTTCTGGTCATGCAACACTTGTTTGTAAGCGCACAACAAAGAGGCTCGCATGTTTGCTATCTCTATTAGCATTTCCAGAGCTGCCAAAAATGCCCAGAGCATGAATTGAACAGTTGAATTCAGTGCATGAAATATAAGCACACTTTAATTAATAAAATCATCTACGTCAGATAAGCCCTCATATTGGCAAGCTCAAGGGGAACAAGAGCATTCTAATAATACCGGTCTCGAATGACAGTTGAGTTGCACGAAGCTTAGGGGATACGAGTGTTCCGAACATAGAGAGGGATTTGGATCTTTCTCTTTGAGCCTGCCAAGTTCGTTTTCCAAAGATTTGATCAACTCTACTAGAATATTAAACAATATGACTTTAAAATTGCAAAATCCCAAATGGTAAAATAATATCAACTGCTCAATATATATAAGCATAGC
The DNA here is from genome assembly GCA_008636005.1 of Striga asiatica. Lineage (NCBI taxonomy): Eukaryota > Viridiplantae > Streptophyta > Magnoliopsida > Lamiales > Orobanchaceae > Striga > Striga asiatica. The sequence continues at coordinate 1,486,737 of BKCP01008737.1, read as the reverse complement.
TCATAGTGTTTACTGGTCAGAGGACAAGTGTGATAGAATTCCAAATGAATGACTCGTGTGAAACGAGCCAAAAAAAAAAAATTCTAATTTTTATAATATTAACGGGAATCAATAGTTGCATACTCACTTGAGCAACCTTGGTAAAAGTCCTGTACCATTGCAGGACGAAAACACTACATGGTGCAAGAAATAAGCCGTGACTCAATTTTACAAGCAAACATATACAAGAAACCAGCGACAAAACTATTCATGAGGCCATTGACATGGTTGACCAAATTATGCATAAGCCATAGCAAACTGCTGATTGAAATTCCCAAAAAAGAACCTTTAAAAGCAAAAATTTAGATATTATGTGGAAAAACAAAGGCATACTGGGGCTTTGAGGTGTATCATGATTATGTTCTCGTGGGCTCTCATTAGATTTGTTTTGCAACAACTCGTCCTCCTCAAATTTGGCTTCTTCAGAATGCTTCTCAGGATCATCGGAGGATGCCCATTTGCTCAGCGTGAAATGTGGCGACTCCATATTACGATCACCTGGAATGATAGATGTCAGTTCATTTATGAAGGCATGAAGCTCGTGCAATTTTAGTATTTGTATTGCCTCTTCATAAGTGGCGAACGAGAAATCCTTCAGCAAAGGCCTTGGAAGAGAAAGCTTCCGTAAAAAATCATATTTATTAAGAAGTGACCTTTCTTTTTTTGTATTTGTCGAATCTTTAATATGTATCCTCCCCCTAAATTAAACGAAATTGAGTCGCATATTAATTGTATGTAGGAAAGTTTCTGAGATTGAATGGCCCTCCAGCGGACCTCAAAGTTTCACCTCACTTCATTTACAAAGATTAAAAAAGGTTAAAGACAATTGAAGTACCGTTGTGTACTTGCAATGTCGTTGAAGCATGGTGAGATTTGAGGTCAAACAAGACGCTGCTCACACGTAAAGCACCCATTGACTGTCGGGAGCTGGCTAAATCCAGCCATCCCTACAAAAACGCAAAATTTAGGATATGATGTATCTAGCTCACACGTGGATCAACAAAGAATTAAAAACAAGTGCAATTCAAAGGCTCAATCACTTCACTTGTTCATCATAGAACACGAGCTGAAGTCCCAAATTTTCTCATAAGATGCCTAATATACTATAGAGGCAAACCATTTTCTAATATTTCATCAATTATTCAACGAGAGTTAACTGCACAAAATAAGCATTATTTCAAACCAATGCACACAAGTAAAACTTCACAAATCATAGCTGCATATAATTATTTTTGCTCTGTTAATAAATCTCTAGTATACTTCAAAATTAAGCATTTTCTTGAAATTGCAACCTCCAAGATCCCAACTCATTTCTCTCAAATTCTCAATCAACTGTGTTCCGGCAAGAAGATTCAAGGAACAATTGGGGTAAGATAAGTATCCATGGAGTCCAAGAAATTCAATATATGTTGTTCGCTTTCCACCAATTCATTGGTTGATTCAATCGTATTATTCGAGCTCTGCACATTTTTTTGTAGAAAAAGAATGCAATTTTGAATCCTTCGAGCAATGTTCAAACGTCTGATTTTTGAGTAATAGACGTTGGATCGTAGGTGTAAATTGTGGGTAATTCCAACTTACACCCCTCGACTCCCGTTAAACTTCTTCCCCTCTTATTTTTTTAATACTTCGTTGATTTTAATTGTATTTGTTGATATCAAATCCAGTAACAGAGATTGAAGATGGAGATTAATCATATTATTGAAGAAATAATTTCGCAAGAAAGTAAACTTACTACAAGTCGGTATGTATTGAAACAAATTATCGACTTCTGAAGAATTACCGACTTTCAAAGATCCGACTTTCAAAAGGTCTTCGAAAAGAACCGTCTTCACAAGAACCGACATCTAAAGCCAACGCAAGTAAACCGACTTCAGTTCAACCGACTATCACGAAGTTTGAATGTTCCAACAGAAAGTAATCATTAGAAGCATCTGATTGGACCAACAAAACAAAAAGGCAATCATTGGTGTTTCCCGCCGCTTCAAGTAAAGCAGCTCAACATTAAATGCATCTTTATCCATTTCAAGGAAGAAGACAAAAGCCACCGTACTATAAATAGCTGAATTTATGATAGTACGAGGATCCTTTTTTGAACACATTGTACACGAACTCAAGATAATCTCGGTTTTCAGCAAATAACCGACTTCTGTACTCTTGTGATTATAACAAATAAAAATCAAATTGAACAATTATCCTAGTTTTCTTTACACCTGCTGTGTTTAATGTTAAGTTGTTAACTCAAAATAACAACAGTTTGGCGCTAGAAGAAGGGCCGGGGGGCCGCTTTCGATTGTTTGTCTTGTATATGATATAATACAAGGATGTCAAATTCTGGGCGAAACGAACGTAATCCAGATGCTGGAGCTAATCGTCACCCAACTCACACAACTGGAAATTCAACCGTGCCATCTACATCAATTGATTATTCAGCTTTGTTTCAAGATCCGGAGTTCTTGAAAAATTTAACTGATTTCATGGCACGAACAAGAATAGAATCAACTGCAGCGGTTAATCTTCAAACTCGCCCTACACCAGTTTCACAAAGGAATGAAATTCCTGCTGCATCACATGCAACTTCCCATCCACGTACACATACATCACAACATGATATTGCAACTTGAAATCGTGGAGTAGTTCCTGTACGAACACATATTCCTGAAGCAGTTCGATCAGAAGCAACTGCAGAAAGCCATTCTGGGCATCGACCACGACAGCCTACTCCGTCGTTGCCCGAAATCTTACGACATGATCAACCCTCTGATTTACGACATACTCTCGAACAAAACCATACTCGTCGTGGGCAAAATGAGTTACGTCGTCTAATTGAAAGAAATCGTTTAAGGCGTGAATCAGAAGAGCTGGAGATACTTAGAAAGAGAATTGCTGAGTTAGAAACTCGGCAAGATGAACATGGAGAATCACCACGACAAATTCCAATGACAGAAGAAGTGTATCAAGAGGTTGGAACTCCTTTGGCCCCTCATTTGACTAGGGAGCCTATTCCAACTAAAGTAAAAGTTCCACAAATCGGCTTATATGATGGAACTTCCGATCCTGATGCTCATCTTGGTCAGTACACGTCTTGGATGGATCTTCATGGAGCAAATGAAGCACTCAGATGTCGGATGTTTTCCTTAACTTTGGGACCTCGAGCTCAAAAATGGTATCATTCTCTATCTCGGTACTCAATTTCCACATGGCAGCAATTGAGATCGGCTTTTCGCTCTCATTTTATCGGGGCCCGAGTTTCTTTAATTCCCAAAGAATCAATCGCAAATATTGTACAAAAAGATAATAAAAGTGTGAAAGACTATATTACTCGGTTCAACGAACGCATACAAAATATGGAGCAATGCCATCCTGAAACGCTATTGGTCACAGCCATAGCCGGATTGAAGCCAAATTCGTTGTTCCGATGGAGTATATGTCAGAATAAACCAACTTCATTTCAAGACTTTCTAGCTCGGGCTCAACACCATATTTTAGCCGAAGAATCAATGTCGGTTCCTAATATCGACTTTTCCTCGCTAAAGTCGGAAGTCGGGCAAGAGTCAAAAAAGAAGAAAAGTAAATTCTTCAAACCAAATAAGTCTCGATTTGGAAATCCAAAGATGCCTGAAGTGCAAGAAGCCAGGACTAAATATCTTAATGAAGTCAAATCTAGCTACCAGACGGTATTCTCGGCAGGAGCAGCAACTATATTTGAAGAATTAAAAGGGAAAGGAATTCTTCCTGATCCTCGACCTGTCAGAACTCCTGAAGAAAAACTTGATAAAACGAGATATTGCTCATACCATAAGTCGGCAGGCCATAATACTGATGAATGCCTTGGTTTACTTTCTGCCTTGTTGCGACTCATTGGACATCCTCAAGTCCAAAGGTTTGCTAAAAATGTTGATTACAAACGAAAAGGAAGAATGTCAGACTTACCAGATGATGACGACGATGAAGGACATCCAATTAATCCAAAACGGATCAGGTCAAGCGATAAAGAAATATACATGATGAACCAAGAAAAAAGTGATTTGATGACCGAACAAAGAGGATATTATAATCCTGACAATTCACACCATGTACCTCGGGTCAATAACAGTAGCAATACAATGTTTGAATCACGGCGGCAAATGAAGTCGTATGCTCGAAAGGCTTTTAACTCGGGTAAAACTGTTTTGACTACTGACCTCCGAGATAAAATTAATGCTCGAAATAATTGCCCGATAACATTCAATGTGGATGATGCTAGTTACTTTGCTCACCCTCATGCTGATCCTTTAATAATCACGGCACCCATTTGTGGGATACCGATACATTGTATGTTAGTGGACACCGGAGCATATTCAAGTATTATGATGTTACGCACGTTCGAACAAATGGGAATTGATCCAGCCGAGTTGAGACCCTGTAAAGATCAAGTACAAGGCTTTAATGGAACAGTTACGCCAACCCTTGGTGAAATTACTATGCCAATTCGGTTTGGAATCCCTGGACAAGCTTCCAAAGTAATTATGGAAACATTTAAAGTGATGGATCTTAAAAATCAATATAATGCCATCATTGGGAGGACTGCTTTATATAAACTTCGTGCAGCAGTCTCAATCTTTCATTATGCTCTCAAATTTCCCACTAACAACGGAGAAGGGACACATTACGGAGATCAGTACGAAGCTCGTGGAATGGTATGGGTCAAACCTTGGCATGAACCATGCAAACCATACACTTGATGGAGAATATCGAGGAAAGCCAAGAAGATTCAACACTCATCAACTCGGAATCATACAATACCGAGATGGAACTCGACCCAACAAAATCAAATAATGATCTGGTTTGTAATTGTGGACGACGTCCTGGAAAAGAACCAATTAAAGAAGAAGATGCACTTGATCCTCGAATTCAATTCAAGGAGAAAAGCAAACTTGAACGAGCTGAACCATCAGAAGAGGTTGAAGTAATATTCATCGACGATCCTGTCTGTCAAAAGTCGGTGCAAATTGGGGCCAATCTTCAAGAACCAATACGAACTCGGCTCATTCAATTCCTCAAAGCCAATTCTGATGTATTTGCTTGGAAACATGAAGATATGAAAGGAATTGATCCAAAGGTCGCTTCTCATCGACTCAATTTGGATCCAACAATTAAACCGGTGGTCCAAAAACGATGTAAACTGGGTCCTGATCGGCAAAAAGCTCTCGAAGAAGAAGTTCAAAAGCTGGTTGATAACAAGTTCATTCAAGAAACAAAATACCCGACTTGGGTATCAAATCCCGTTTTGGTGAAAAAGAGTTCCGGTGCATGGCGACTCTGCATCGACTTTACCGACTTAAATAAAGCTTGTCCCAAAGACAGGTTACCCTTTACCGCATATCGACTACATGGTGGATGCCACGATTGGACATGAATTAATGAGCTTCATGGATGCCTATTCGGGTTATAATCAAATTCCTATGGATCCTGAAGAAGCAGAACATACATCTTTTTATTCAGCCCGAGGATTATATTGTTATACCATGATGCCATTCGGTCTTAAAAACGCTGGGGCCACATATCAAAGATTGGTTAACAAAATGTTTGTCAAACTCATCGGGCATACTATGGAAGTTTATGTGGATGACATGTTGGTCAAGTCGGTCCATGCAGCCGATCACATTGATCACTTACAGAAAATGTTCAACATCCTGAGAGAATATTCTATGGTACTCAACCCGAAGAAATGTACTTTTGGAGTTGGTTCTGGTAAATTCTTGGGATATATTGTCACTCAACGCGGTATTGAAGCCAATCCCATGAAAATAAAGGCCATTATAGATCTTACGCCTCCCACGTCGGTAAAAGGAGTTCAAGCTCTTACCGGCCGACTTGCTGCTTTAAATCGGTTCATATCAAAGTCAACCGACCAATGTAAACCCTTTTTTGAATCCATAAAGAAAGGAAAGCACTTTGAGTGGACCAAAGAATGTCAACAAGCTCTGGATAAAATGAAGGAAACACTTCTTCAAATCCCGACTTTACAGAAGCCAATACCTGAAGAAATGTTGTATTTATATTTGGGAGTAAGCGATGCTGCAATCAGTGCTGTTCTTATTCGCGAAGAAGGACGTCAACAATATCCAATTTACTATATCAGTAAGGCCTTACATGAAGCCGAATTGCGATATCCAGCGATGGAGAAGTTAGCATATGCCCTTGTTATTACTGCTCGAAAGCTACGTCCTTATTTCCAAGAACATTCAATAACGGTACTTACATCTTATCCCTTAAAGTCGATCTTACACCGACCTGACACATCAGGGAGACTAATCAAATGGGCCATAGAACTCGGTCAATATGATATCCACTATAAACCGAGAACTGCAATAAAAGCTCAAGCTTTATCCGATTTCATTGCCGAGTTTACTCCCGCAATCGAGACAATCAATGAAGTTCAATCATGGACGTTGTATGTTGATGGCTCTTTAACTCAACATCGAGCTGGAGGAGGAATCATATTGATAGACCCTCAGAACAAGATGTTTTGTCATTCTGTCAAGTTTCTCTTTCCAGCAACAAATAACGAAGCGGAATACGAGGCCTTATTATCTGGGTTAAATCTCGCAGACTCCATGAATGTAAAAAAGTTAAAGGTATTCTCCGACTCACAATTGCTAGTAAATCAAGTCCATGGAGATTTTGAAGTTAAAGAACCTCGGTTACTTCCATATTTGACGCTCGTAAAGCAGAAGATGTCTCGATTTGATATTCAGTTGGAACACATTCCTCGATCACAAAATGTTCCAGCTGATGCTCTATCTAAACTCGCATCAAGTACAGGATTAGATGATGTTGAGTATGTCCAAGTCGGCCACCAAGAAATGCCTTCTATTTCTCTTTCCGAAGTCTTAAATACCGAGTTACATAAATCCTCGACTTGGATGACACCGATTATAACATACTTGGAAACAGGAGCATTACCTCAAAATCCAAAAGAAGCCCGAACTCTTCGAATTCGAGCTGCCCGGTTTACACTGGACAACGGCATTCTCTATAAACGAGGATACTCTCTTCCCTTGCAAAAATGCCTAGCTGAACCAGAATCACGATATGTCCTTGAAGAAGTTCATGAGGGAATTTGTGGAAATCATCATGGAGCACGAACATTAGCGTACAAAATACTTCGACAAGGATACTATTGGCCAACTTTGAAAGCAGATGCAATAAACTGGGTACGTAAATGCGCGAAATGCCAAATATTCGCCCCAAATGTTAATCAGAACCCGGAATCTCTAAAGTCAATTTATAGTCCGTGGCCATTTGCTAGATGGGGAATTGATCTAATCGGTCCACTACCAACTGCAAAAGGAGGTGTTCGATTTGCTATTGTAGCAGTCGATTATTTCACCAAGTGGACCGAAGCTGAACCACTAGCCATGATAACCGAACAGAAAGTAGTGGACTTTATTTGGAAATCGATCATATGCCGGTTCGGTGTACCGAGCTCGATAATAACCGACAACGGTCGACAGTTCGAAGGAAAACGACTTGAAGCTCTCTGTGAAGAATATCAAATTAAGCACTTTTTCTCTTCGCCATATCATCCTCAATCTAATGGACAAGTCGAAGCAATCAATAAGATTATCAAAAATGGCTTGAAAGTCCGACTTGATGCAGCAAAAGGATCATGGCCTGAAGAGTTACCACATGTATTGTGGGCTTATAGAACGACAGTTAGCCATGCAACAGGAGAAACACCATTTTCTTTGACTTACGGATCAGAAGCAGTTATCCCTGTTGAACTCGGATCCCCAACTTATCGGGTGATACATTTTCAAGATGAAAACAACTCGGAAAACCTTAAAGCTAATCTGGATCTTTTGGACGAAACTCGTCTCATGGCAGAACTCAAGAATGCTGCATACAAACAGAGAAGTGAAAAATATATCAACTCAAAGATGAAGCCTCGATCATTTCAAGTCGGTGACTTGGTACTTAAAAGAATTACTGGACCGGATCCGGTGCCTTTAAAACCGAAATGGGAAGGACCATTCAAAATCAGTCAAGTACTCCCAAAAGGTACTTACCGACTTGAAAAGCCAGATGGACTTGTTCTTCCATATCCTTGGAATGCCGTTTATCTGAAGAAGTATTTTCAGTGAATATACATGATGTAATAATGACTCTATACACATTTTGATGTATATAATAAAATTGTGTGCTAAAGAGTCTCTTCAAAAGAACCGAGATACTTTAACTCGGTATACAATTAGTCTTTATTTAGCCAAGGTTATAACTTGGACAAAACTAATACTTAAAATTTTTGAAAGATATTTCAAATTTAAACCGAGCCCTATTAACTCGGTAAGTTATATCTTTCTCGACCAAACTGATAACCTTCGAATACCAAAGTCCAGTGACTTGGGAAGGTTATGGACAAAGTAAAATTAAGATTGGATTGTCTTTAAATTCAAATCCTGAAGATTGATTTGAAATAAGATAATATCCGAATTTCCATCTGAAAAGGTGGTGTCCACTTAAGAATTAAGTTTGGCCGACTTCTTAACACTTGAAATATTCAGCAAAAGTAAAATGTCATGCTGAATACAAATTACGAATGAAAATACTGAAAACGAAATTTTCATTCATACTAATAAAATTATCCATTACAATAGAAATATTGTGTCTCGACATACCGAGAACACAATTCAAAATAAAAAACAAATACAACTAAGCTGACTTCGCCGGATTATCAACCGTCTCAATTATCTTGGCCGCGTCAGCATCGTCTCCATCTTTGGCTGCCTCTTCTACATCATTCTTGACAATTTGTTCGTACATAACACGGCTAATGATGTCGAAGACCCGATCTTCTTCAATTTTAGCAGCCTTTTCAAGTTCAGAAGGAGTCACGGGGACATGTTTGTTCAAAATTGTATCTTCTTCCCCGACTTCAGACACCTTGGCCACAACCGACTGATCATCCTTCTGCGACAACTCAGCTACTTTTCTTTCAAGGAAAGCCACGACCGACTTCCGAAGCTGCTCAGGAGTCATCTTCTCCAGTTCTTCCTCCAAGCTTACTTCGGTTAAAGTCTTAACATAGATGTTGGCAAGCTCGGTTTTCTTCTCCTTCTCACCCTCGAGCACCATATTAACGAAGGCACGGCGTAGACGAGCCTCCCTTTCTCGGCCCGATTCAGAAACTTCAGAATTTGTTTCAGCCTTAATGGAAGCAAGAAGACCCTCACAGAAACTCTTCTCGTCCTCGTCGGCCTCAATATGAGTTGTTGCAATGGAGGGATTGAAGTTATGACTTTGAATTTTGTGGAGGAGGAATTGGCGGATTACCCCGATATCACACAAACCGTCATCAAAGCGCTCAACCATCCAGCGCAGATTCAGACAAGTGTTCATCTCAAATTCCCGGTCTTCATCTTCAGAATCAGAGTCGGCTTTAGACTTGAGTCGGTTCGCCTCTGCCTCAAGAATTCTTCCTGCTCGAAGACCATCATTATACTTCTCCTCTGCAAACTTAATTTTTTCTTCCTGCAATTTGCCGAGTTTAGCCAGATGAGCATCTCGGTCTTTCTTCAGTAAATCTTCAACTTCGGACCGACTTCTCCGAGTTACCTCGTGAGCTTCTTGTTCTTTCCGGAGAAGACTCTCACACCGAGAGAGTTGTTCTTCAAGCGTTTTGACGCGCTGCTCGGAAGTGATAATCTGACTTGTCAGCTTTAGGACATCATTGTCGAGACTAGCCTTATCAACTTTCAAGGCCTCGATCTCACCCTGAGCGATTGTAAGCTGCTCGGATTGCTCAGTGATTTTGATCTGCAATTCCTTTTCTTTCACTGCCGCTTCCTCTTTTAGAGATGCAAGTGCTCCATCTCTGAGTTCGAGAGTGTGCTTCTTCTCGTCAACTTGGGCCGCGTTAAGTCGGAAGTCATCCTCGGCCATAATTAAACTGACGAGTGCGCGACCCAGGCAAGCTTTAGCATACTTGAACTTGTATGTACTCGGCAATGATGACACACCGATCTCGGACCTCGGATCCCACGCCATCATAGGGACCCGAGCAGCATCAATCACATGGTTGGGCAGTTCAACCGAACTTGAGATCTCAGGAATCTCAACTGATTCGAAAGCCGAGAACCACTTCTCGACTGATTCCCGAGGCTGTTTAAAATTCAGAAATCTCTCCTCATCCAACGGCAAGAAGGACCGATCAACAAGTGGTTCTTTCTTCTTTTTCTTCTCATGATCACTGGCATCATGTTTTTTCTTCATTCGTTCCTCGGCAGCAGGAACGTCATCAGCACGTCTTTTTCGTGACCGAGTCACGGGCACTTCATGCTCAACAATAATTTCATGGCCACCATCAGGCTCATCTGAGGCTAAGTCAATGATAGGTGGATTCTCAACTGGAGTAGCCTCAATAACAGGCTCAACTTCAGACGCAGTAGCGGTGGCAGTAGCAATAGCGGCCATCGGACCTTCTGCTGCAATAGCCAGAGGATTCGGTTGCGGTACCACAATCGCAGCCGCCGACGTCGCACCATCACCAACGTCGGTTTTCGGCGGATTCATAATAGGGTTCTCTAAGTAAGCCTTCACCAACTTCTTACGACCCATTCCTGTCAGACGTAATTCTTTACTCTTTCCGACTTTAGTTCTAAGATCTAGATTTGGACTCTTTTGTCGGAAAGCTTTTGCGTCTTGGATGGTCTTGAAACCGAGAACTCCAATGAGCGGATAATAAACTGCAAAGTAAGAACAAAACTGAGTTACAACGGTTCTCGAAAATAACCGACGTCAAATAAGATGAAAATTATACTCAGGACTACCTGGTTGGAATGAACTGTCAGAAATTTCGGGACAAAGACCGACAGCTCTCAGTCTTGTGTTCTTCAAAATCAACTTGAAGCTACGTTGAGTTTTCTTTAATTTGAATAACTCAGAAATCCTTTGCTTCAGAGTTGAACTAAGCTTTGATCCCTTGCTCTTGGCTGCAAATAACAAAGTGTGGACCTGTTAGTACAAAAACAAGCAGTCAGAATAACTTAGTAAAAAAGGAGTCACACAGAAACTTACAAATTGCAGAATTAATATTGATAGGGATTGACATCCCATCAATTGTGGGTTTCGAAAAATTGGGAGTCTGCCAATCTCCCCCGACCCATAGCCACTCCTCTTGAAATCCATGGAGCGACTCAGGAATGTCAGAAACCAAGTCGCCGATTTTCAGCCCTTCTTGAGGTCTTCCCGCACAAGCGTAACAAATTAGAGGATCTGCTACTTGTCTATCAGTACATCGTCTAAATGAGTATAAATTTCTGATTTCCTCAACAGTCGGCATGTCCCAACCCTTTTCCTTCAATAGCACCATAAGACCGATAATCCTCTTCCATGAATTCGGTGCTATCTGGCAAAGGCCTATTCCCCAGCTCCTTAAATAGTCTGTGATTAACGCAGACAGGGGAAAACGAAGTCCCGACCTTAACGAGTCGGCAAATACACCTACACAACCCGGTGGCGGACAAGTGATCCTTTCACCCGGGTAAGGTGCAAATAACTTGACCGATGAAGGAATATAGACCTCCTCTCGAAGTATAACGATGTCAGCGTCTGTAAGAATACTCGGCTCTCCTCTGTACTCATCAATTGGTTCAGGCCACCGACGAGCAGGACGCCTCCAATAATCCGGAAGCGACATAGCGTCCTCTTCAACACGCTTATCCTCGTCGATAATGTCCTTATTAAGATTTAGACGCTTTACCAAAAGAGGATCCCACCGATAAAACTCGAGAGGCAATTCCAAATCCTCATCGGTGAAAATTGGAATGTCAGAAATTGTCCTACTACTACTATCCTCAGTTCGTGTCGACATTTTCCGAAATCGATAAAATTAAAGGAAGAATTCAAAACGGAACAAGAAAATGGGAAAAATTAGGGCAAATTCTTACCGAGACTTTTGAGAACCCTGGGTTGACGAAAAGATCACAGAAAAAGCAAGAGCGCAAAGAAAATATGCAAAGGGAAGATTACTGAAAGAACGCAACAAATACCAAAGAAATTTAAGGTACAGAAGTTTTTCACGCATCGAAACCGACTTTAATTTATAGTTTTTGATTTATGACCGTTAGAAGTATCCGGAAATGGCGCGTGTAATGGACATGTCTTCAAAGGACATAACGTTACAGTAATTATTAACCTACGTGGCCACATCCTGAAACGCCATGTCGTTATAAATTTATATCCGTTGGACCCATTTAATGCGGACACGTCTTTTGAGAACCGCCATGTCAGATCAAATGCCATACAAAGAATGTCAAATAAAGCAAAGTGTTCTCATGTCGGTAAACAATGCAAAACAAGTCGGAATAAAGTGGAACAACAGACAACATCAGTAACTATTCAAAAAGCTTCAAATACTTACTGATGTCGGGGGCCTCACTGTTGATATCAAATCCAGTAACAGAGATTGAAGATGGAGATTAATCATATTATTGAAGAAATAATTTCGCAAGAAAGTAAACTTACTACAAGTCGGTATGTATTGAAACAAATTATCGACTTCTGAAGAATTACCGACTTTCAAAGATCCGACTTTCAAAAGGTCTTCGAAAAGAACCGTCTTCACAAGAACCGACATCTAAAGCCAACGCAAGTAAACCGACTATCACGAAGTTTGAATATTCCAACAGAAAGTAATCATTAGAAGCATCTGATTGGACCAACAAAACAAAAAGGCAATCATTGGTGTTTCCCGCCGCTTCAAGTAAAGCAGCTCAACATTAAATGCATCTTTATCCATTTCAAGGAAGAAGACAAAAGCCACCGTACTATAAATAGCTGAATTTATGATAGTACGAGGATCCTTTTTTGAACACATTGTACACGAACTCAAGATAATCTCGGTTTTCAGCAAATAACCGACTTCTGTACTCTTGTGATTATAACAAATAAAAATCAAATTGAACAATTATCCTAGTTTTCTTTACACCTGCTGTGTTTAATGTTAAGTTGTTAACTCAAAACAACAACAGTATTCGTTTGTTTAAAAACTTTATTAGACCAATAAGCTAGCTTATAGCGTATTTGGTTAGCTTATAAGCTTTCTGTATTTAAATATTTGTTTAGTGGGTGAGTTTGAGTAGTCTCCAGACCCCCGGTAGTCTCTCTAGTGTCAGCTATGGCTGTTTGGATGATTCTATCTGTTGTCTAGTTATATTTATGTGTTTTTATCTATAAAATCTGTCTTCTAAAAAAATACTATGTCGAGATAAAAGAGATATTAAAGCTTAAAATTAGGTGTAAAATTAATTAAAGAGGAAATTTTATGCATGCCTTATTACCACACTAGTAGCCCGGACAATAAATTTTTGAACCTGCATCAATCGTTTATGTTACATCAAGGGTTTATCACTTTATTGATTTAGGCGTTGAGTTCCAGAATTCCTGAGGTCCAATTTTCAGCAACACTCAACAATCTGACACTAACCCAAAACAGACATTCATACAGAGTAAACATTGCATATCGTCCCATTATTTCCCTGCATTTGATGATATTCACAGTAAATATCAATCTCAAGTTAATCACCTAAACCACAAACAGTCGGTCAATCAACCTAGTCCACCAATTCATGTTTAATCACCACAAAAGAATCAAAATTCAAAACAACCAATGTCAATAACATCATCTTCAACTACTCCCGAAAAAAAATTTGAAAAAAAATAAAATAAAATGAAAGTCAACATCCACCGTTATCTACAGCCGCACTACAACCATCGATTTCTTAATGCAGGACGACGCATCCAGCCCGTTGGCCACCCGGTTCCTTGAGATGTGTCCCCATCCCTTCCCCGTCTCAAACACCGTCACGAAATCCAACACCTGCCCGAAAATCTTAAACATCTCCACCCCAAATATACTCCCACCACCACCATCGTCCCCCACAAACGCCGCATTCCAGTCCATGGGCGCATCCGGGTGGGCCCCCATCTCCCTCCACCCTCCCCCTCCCTCAAAATCAACCTCCCACACCTTCATCACCGCCTTATTCTGCCTCCCGATCTCCCCTTCCCCCTCGCACCACGACACTGACACCATGAAAACCCGCCCCCCACACCCCACTATCTTCGGGTAGTACTCCCTAACACGGGCCGGGGCCGGGCCCGGGCTCACCTGCACCCTCACCCAATACCCCTTCTCCACATCATACCCCGCCAGCATATCGCTCTCCGAATACACGTAAAAAACCTCACGGCACGCGGCCCCTGCGCACGCCACCCCGAAATCGAGCGGCAGCCCCTGGATCTCTGTCCACCTGTTCAAAACCGGGTCGTAAATTTTGCAAGAATCCAGCGGCTCGTCCCACGGCCCGAGTCCCCCGACCGCAATCATCACGAAGCCGATTTCAAGCCCGAGACTGCGCAGGAGCTCTCGCTCGACTGGCGCCGAACCGACAGCCTGTGTGGATCCCCGTAGACGTCCGAAGCCCCTAACCGGGCCTGCTGGAACCGTCTCTCGGGCCTGGCCGAGCAATAATCCGAGCCCAAAGGTGTTGGTCTCCGACAACGGGACACAATTCAATGGCAAGCGGATTCGAGCATGGTGTGACGACATGAAGATCGAGCAACATTTTGAATCGGTTGTTCATCCGCAAGCCAATGGACAAGTCGAGGTTGCTGGAACACGCCGACGAGGCGGTCCTTTCCAAGGATCGATATCGGATGCCAAACATGTACATACATGATCTCGATTAAACCCTAAGCATGCTCCTAAAGGACGGACAGAAAGTTTACCTTTCTACGAGGCTTTGATTCGATCTGAGCGATCTTCTAGTCTGTGTCCCGACCACGTTTGGACGCCGGATGGACGACGATCTACCAAACGGTTGAAAAGAGCGGATTGTATCTCGTCTTATCTGAACCCTTCACGTCACTTCTCCACTATGGTGGCTGCTCACGTTTTGTGATGTGTGTTAGGGTTGAAGACGTGCAATCCCTCCTTTTATAGAGGTCCTTGGGCCAGCCTAGGGATCTCTTAGAAGGTATAGGGTTTGGGCTCCCTACAGGCCCAAATTCTTATGTTCAACCCAAAACACAATTTAGCCCGTAAATATTAATTCATTCCACTAGAGAATTAATATTGTACTCCCGTCCTATCCCGAAATGAATCAGGGCTTCTATTAGACTCGATATAATTCCCCGTGTTTAAGATATCGCACGTCCATTAATTATTAAAGCTTCTGACTGCTTTAATTAATTAATATCTTTTAATCCTTAAGTAGTACCACTCAACCTTATTATCGTACGGATTAAATCCACCTGCAGGGTTTATACGATAATCCTTATGAGTTCCTTAAGGGGACGTCACCAACCTGGATGTCCAGGACACGGTGCCCTAATGCCAATAAATAGATATCATGCAGATAGTGTTGTTACCCAAGATACGGAGCTATTGAACCAATACTTGGTCCTCACCCATGGTAAGTCAAAGTAACAAACAAATATCCCATATATCTAATTACCACAGTTAGGGTTAAGAATTAGTAGAGTCACCGAGACCTAGGTTCTTCATGATAGTCAGAACAGAAGAACACGTCTCAACTGTGATCCTTTCAATGCGACGCAGCGCACTAGTATAAACCAATAGCCAAGACAAGCTACATCCAGTTTATACTACAACCTACACTGATAGTCATGTCCATAACTATCTCAGTTGTGAATACCATTTATATCTTATAAGGAACCGACAATGCAATCTTCTGTGTGACTACTAACACACCACATTGTCTACAATATAAGATAATTGGACATTTAGCATACAAGCAATCATAAAGAATGCAACAATGTGAAAAACATTCATTTCAGTCAAATGGGAAATCGAATAATACAATCCAAAAGCTCTCGTAAAAGTTTGCTTTACAGTATACTCCAACAGAGGTGACCAACAGAATCATACTGAATGGCCTGAAAACGAGACTGGAGAAGGCGTCGGGCGCATGGGTCGATGAGCTCACCTCAGTACTTTGGGCGTATCGCACAACGCCAAGGTCGACCACGGGAGAAACACCATTCAGTCTGGTTTATGGCATGGAGGCATTACTCCCAGTCGAGATCGAGGTCCAGTCATAGAGATCGAGCACATATGATCCATAGCAAAACGAGAACTTGATGATGGCGGCCCTCGACACAATTGAAGAATTTCGAGAACGTGCCTCGATCAAAGTTGAGGCGTACAAACAGAGGATGCGAGCAGCACATGACAGGAAGGTGAAAATCAGAAGACTCCAGGTGGGTGACCTGGTCTGGAAGAGGGTGGACATGCTGAAGCATGTGGGCAAACCCGATCCGAACTGGAAAGGACCATACCTGGTCGAGAAGGTTCATGCGGGAGGAGCATATTCACTCAAGGACGCCGAAGGAAGACCAATCCCCAGGTTATGGAACGTGGCTAACTTGAAGAAATATTATGTTTGAATTTTTTCTTTACCTTTTATTAGAAATTTTTCACAAAAATGATGTAATCGAATTCCCAGTTTAAGATTCATGAAATTTCAGTTGCAATCTTCAATACCTTGCCTAATTGTTGCTTTATTTTATTGTGCATATGCAGTGTCGTATAATCACTGGCTGGTCGAAGAAAAAATCCATCATGATTAAGGCCGAGAGGCTGGATGGTCGCATGTAACGACCACCCCAATGAGGGTGGACATGTGCTCGAAGACAAAAAAATCCATCATGATTAAGGGCGAGAGGCTGGATGGTCGCATGTAATGACCACCCCTTTGAGGGTGGACATGTGCTCGAAGATAAAAAGTCCATCATGATTAAGGCCGAAAACTCTACATGGTGCAAGAACTAAGCCGTGACTCAATTTTACAAGCAAACATATACAAGAAACCAGCGACAAAACTATTCATGAGGCCATTGACATGGTTGACCAAATTATGCATAAGTCATAGCAAACTGCTGATTTAGATTCCCAAAAAAGAACCTTTAAAAGCAACAATTTAGAAATTATGTGGAAAAACAAAGGCATACTGGGGCTTTGAGGTGTATCATGATTCTGTTCTCGTGGGCTCTCATTATATTTGTTTTGCAACAACTCGTCCTCCTCAAATTTGGCTTCTTCAGAATGCTTCTCAGGATCATCGGAGGATGCCCATTTGCTCAGCGTGAAATGTGGCGACTTCATATCACGATCACCTGGAATGATAGATCTCAGTTCATTTATGAAGGCATGAAGCTCGTGCAATTTTAGTATTTGTATTAGCTCTTCATAAGTGGCGAACGAGAAATCCTTCAGCGAAGGCCTTGGAAGAGAAAGCTTCCGTAAAAAATCATATTTATTAAGAAGTGACCTTTCTTTTTTGCATTTGTCGAATCTGTAATATGTATCCTCCCCGTAAGTTAAACGAAATTGAGTCGCATATTAATTGTATGTATGGAAGTTTCTGAGATTGAATGGCCCTCCAGCGGACCTCAAAGTTTCACCTCACTTCATTTACAAAGATTAAAAAAGGTTAAAGACAATTGAAGTACCGTTGTGTACTTGCAATGTCGTTGAAGCATGGTGAGATTTGAGGTC
Source organism: Striga asiatica (assembly GCA_008636005.1). Taxonomy (NCBI): domain Eukaryota; kingdom Viridiplantae; phylum Streptophyta; class Magnoliopsida; order Lamiales; family Orobanchaceae; genus Striga; species Striga asiatica. The sequence continues at coordinate 1,469,132 of BKCP01008737.1, read as the reverse complement.
AAACAAGACGCTGCTCACACGTAAAGCACCCATTGACCGTCGGGCGCTGGCTAAATCCAGCCATCACTACAAAAACGCAAAATTTAGGATATGATGTATCTAGCTCACACATGGATCAACAAAGAATTAAAAACAAGTGCAATTCAAAGGCTCAATCACTTCACTTGCTCATCATAGAACACGAGCTGAAGTCCCAAATTTTCTCATAAGATGCCTAATATACTGAAGAGACAAACCATTTTGTAATATTTCATCAATTATTCAACGAGAGTTAACTGCACAAAATAAGCATTATTTCAAACCAATACACACAAGTAAAACTTCACAAATCATAGCTGCATATAATTATTTTTGCTCTGTTAATAAATCTCTAGTATACTTCAAAATTAAGCATTTCTTGAAATTGCAACCTCCAAGATCCCAACTCATTTCTCTCAAATTCTCAATCAACTGTGTTCCGACAAGAAGATTCAAGGAACAATTGGGCAACCCAATTAATCAAAATTTTAATTTCTATGCAGAAAAAGACTGAAAATCACTATCCATGTGACAAAAACAAAACAGAAAAATAGATCAAGAAAATCAAATTCTGTTTTTTACCTGGCGAAGGGATGAAGATAGAGAATCCATTAGGGTAAGATAACTATCCATGGAGTCCAAGAAATTCAATATATGCTATTCACTTTCCAACAATTCATTGGTTGATTCAATCGTATTATTCGAGCTGTGCATATTTTTTTGTAGAAAAAGAATGCAATCTTGAATCCTTCGAGCAGTGTTCAAACGTCTGATTTTTGAGTAATAAACGTTGGATCGTAGGTGTAAATTGTGGGTAATTCCAACTTACACCCCTCGGCTCCCGTTAAACTTCTTCCCCTCTTATTTTTTTAATACTTCGTTGATTTTAATTGTATTCGTTTGTGGTTAAAAACTTTATTAGACCAATAAGCTAGCTTATAGCTTATTTGGTTAGTTTATAAGCTTTCTGTATTTAAATATTTGTTTAGTGGGTGAGTTAGAGTAGTCTCCAAACCCCCGATAGTCTCTCTAGTGTCAGCTATCGCTGTTTGGCTAATTCTATCTGTTGTCTAGTTATATTTATGTATTTTTATCTATAAAATATGTCTTCTAAAGAAATACTATTTCGAGATAAAAGAGATATTAAAGCTTAAAATTAGGTGTAAAATTAGTTAAAGAGGAAATTCTATGCATTCTTTATTACCACACCAGTAGCCCAGACAATAAATTTTTGAACCTGCTTCAATCGTTTATGTTACATCAACGGTTTATCACTTTATTGATTTAGGCGATGAATTTTAGAATTCCTGAGGTCCAATTTTCAGCGACACTCAACAATCTGACACTAACCCAAAACAGACATTCATACAGAGTAAACATTGCATATCGTCCCATTATTTCCTGCATTTGATGATAATTCACAGTAAATATCAATCTCAAGTTAATCACCTAAACCACAAACAGTCGGTCAATCAACCCAGTCCACCAATTCATGTTTAATCACCACAAAAGAATCAAAATTCAAAACAACCAATGTCAATAACATCATCTTCAACAGCTCCCGAAAAAAAAAATTGAAAAAAAATAAAATAAAATGAAAGTCAACATCCACCGTTATCTACAGCCGCACTACAGCCATCGATTTCGTCATGCAGGACAACGCATCCAGCCCGTTGGCCACCCGGTTCCTCGAGATGTGTCCCCATCCCTTCCCCGTCTCAAACACCGTCACGAAATCCAACACCTGCCCGAAAATCTTAAACATCTCCACCCCAAATATACTCCCACCACCACCATCGTCCACCACAAACGCCGCATTCCAGTCCATGGGCACAAGGGAGTTCGAGATTTGCAAAAGTGAGAAAAGTCAGAAAATTTACTAAGTATCGTATTTATAAGAGGGCAGAGGAATAAGGTGAAGAGTTAATGGTGATAGCCGTTAGATAAAAGGAGATCCAATGGTGGGAAGAAATTAAAGAGGAACAAATAGCGAAGCGGCACAAATTACGAGGAGGCATGATGATTAAAGGTACTGAGCGGGAAGGACATATGGCAGGCGGAAATTACGCTAATAATAAAAGGAAATAAAGGACAATTAAAGTGCACCATAAAATCGATCGCGTGGTCGAAGAATGGTGGTGGCATCAACCGAAACGATCGAGAGAGGAGATCAAATGTAAGCAGGAGATCGAGAGGTTGGCAGAACGGAGAAGACAGCTCGAATTCACTTTTAGATCGAGTCATTTAGACTCGACCAGAGTGGGGGGGACTAGATGATATGGGATATTATATAGCTAAAGAATAGACCGGTTTACCACATTGGTCAGGCAAGCTCGAAGTAGAGAAAACTGTATTGGTCGAGGGATAATCGACCAAAAGGGAAAAGATCGAGCAGAATAGCAGAACTGATCGAGGATCGACCTAGCGACGGGGGACTCGGTCAGATCGAGCACTCAACAGGTGAAGAGCAGTCGAGAGCGTGGCTTGAATGCGAGAAAGTGCGTGGGTGGCGTTAGAAGATCCTAACGGGATGCGCAGAGAATAATCTCCCTCTGCTCAGAGGGACAAGTGGCGATAGTACATTGGCGTAGAGCAATAGTGGTGATAACCACCTCTGACGCCTCTGACACACACATACTGTGTGTGTACGGACGGACAGTACGGGCAGGACAGTTCACCATATCCGGGCAGCTCCTAGGGCAGGTATCTCACTCCTATATATATAGGAGTGAGTCTTTTTTAGTGACTTACGATTTATCCATTACATACTTTGGAGAATTGAGTACAATATAGACTGACTTAAGCATCGGAGGCTCTTCATCGGAAAACCCCTCCGGTGTGAGAGTTCTGTGCAGGTGCGCGGCGTTCTACCGGCAAGAAGGAGGAAGACGAGCCGATTTCAAGCCGGTCGGAGTGTTTTGCGTTACCAAGAAGATACTTCTTCAGTTGCTTCTTCAAGGATTTCAGTAAACCTACTTCTCGTCTCCCGGTGAGATTTGCTTAAATGAACCAAGTCATAAGAGGTCCTCATTGCATGGTTCACAAACGTCAACTCAGAAACACCACCATTTCCATGAGGAGTATATCATCTTTCAAATTCATTACAAAACCTTTGTTCCGCTTTTCTTGACCTACGACTCATGATATATGGCTCAAGCAACACAATGATATTCATAAAAATGAAAACCTTTAGTGCATGTCTACATAGTATTCCCATTGTTTCGAACAAATGACAGGAGCAATTCACTTCAATATCATTTTGCCGAAAAAACACTTGCCTAACTTTTGAGTTGTCGCTATGAGACCGCAAACTGAATCCAAGCCAACCATTACCAATATCATTCTGAGCAATAATTGCAATATTCAAAGACTCAATAAATTCTCGCTCGAATAACTTATATATTGAGAAAGTATATACTTCAGCGGTGTGCGACAACAAGGGATTATTTTTAACAATTTGGCCCGGCCTCCCATGGCTACAATGAGCATCGTCATCTTTCTCAGTAGCCCTCCATTTCTTTTGGACTTTTTCATAGTTTAAAACAAATTGGTGCAAAGTAAGAGTCTTATTACCCAAATCTTTCAAGACATGATTTGTTACCTCACTTCTTGAAGTGGCTAGTAGACCTGCACAAAATTTGTCATTACTAAAAGTCGTGGCCCATCTCTTTCTCAGTTTGTACATACCCTTTAGCCATCTGTGATCATCAAGACTGTACTGCTCAATCATTCGCTTCCATGTAGCCTCAAACTCATCTGCAGAATCACAATATGTCATGCATTTATGCCATAATTTCTTAAACTCCGAATCACCATTCAAACTTCCTAAATGGGATGGAGCATTTTGATTGATATGCCATTGACATAAACGATGATGCGAATGTGTGAACACTTTATCAATAGCATTCATCATAACTTGACATTGATCAGAAAAGACAACTTGGGGCTGTTTCCCATTCATAGAATTGAGAAATGTGAAAAATAACCACTCAAATGAACTTTCAGTTTCATCGGACAAAAAAGCCAGGCTAGACATCAAGTTTTTCTTATGGTGATTTATACCGACAAATGAGCACAAATGAAATTGTACTTATTTGTTTTATAAGTCGTATCAATAGATAGCACATCACCAAAAAACTCATAATCAACTGCACATCTATGATCCCTAAAGAAAAAGTTCATGATCCGATTATCATCCAACTGGACATTCCAAACAAATTGATTTCCACATTTGCTTTGTTTATAAAATATTGAAGCAAACTAGCAGCATCTCCATCTTCAACTTTAGTTTGCCTCTTTAGACGACTGAAATGATCATATGCATCCTTTACGGTAAAACCCAAATTATTTGCACCATGAGCCTCATTTTCCATAAAAGAAACGGCATTTGTAACACTAATTCTTGCATTCACCATAGCTTATAGAGTAGATTTTTTGGCATGCATGATATTACGAGATGATCTCAACAAATGAGTTTGATCAAGTTGAATCATCTCACGATTGTGCTCAATATAAAACCTACTCACTTTCCAGTCCCCTTCCCTCTCCCTCGTAATTCTAATTCTTGCTTTGCAGTTTGTTCTAGTTATTGATTTTGATACTCAGGAATATTGTTCCTAGAACGTCTTTCATCCCTAACTCCTTGACAAGAACATTCAAATGCTTTCATTCGTAGTTCTTTAGTGCCCGAAAAGTACCCTTGATCAACTTTTCGAACACTAAAACCTTTAGCATGTGCATATTGACAGTAGAGCGAATTTGCATCTTCAATGTTATTCACTTTCATGCCAACTGCTAGTCTAATTTCTAAATGTTCTACTGCATATTCAAAAGATTGAACCTCAGAATTTGGTGGAGGAGAAGAAAACCCAATAAGTTGTTCTTGAAGCTCTTCGCCATTATCCTCCAAGTCTTTACATTGTGGATAATGATCAATTAATTCAATATTAGCTATAAAAAAAAAAGGAATTAATCAACAAGAGGAAAAGATTAATACAATTTTTGCATCATATCTCTTGCAAAGATTGTAACATTATATAACGATACAACAACATGCATGGAGATAAGTGAACAACACAAGTGAGCCACCAAAGTATTTTCAGTTTTAGCCTAATCAAAACTTGAGTCAAAACCACAAGCATATGTAATTTTTAGTCTTGTAAACATTGCTTAAATCCTATCAATTAACACATCTTCATAGTTATTAGCAATGTAATCTACTTAATTAGAGAAGAAGAAACTGGGGCACCTTAGTCTTGAAAAAGACACAAGAAATACTGGAATTCTTGCTCAACAAACAAAAAAATATATATATATAAATGAAAACTTTACACTCCAATTTCAGGATATTACATGCAAAGATGTCAATTTTCAACCCCTACCACATTGAATTAATTTCATAGTTCGCAAATTAATTACAAATTCTTCAAAACCCTAATTGACCCCCTCCAATTTGAAGAGAGAAATTTAAACCCAATTCAAATTGATAAGAAAAAAAAACACAATCAAGAAGGAACTTGATTACATCACACAGACCAACAAAAAAACATAAACAAGAATTTTGAACTCAAAAAAAAATTCAAATGGGTCCTCCAATTCAAATTTAAACCCATTTAATTACACTCCAACTTTATATGCAAAAAAAAAAAAAAAAAAAAA
>BKCP01008737.1:1419321-1441978 GCA_008636005.1 Striga asiatica | reverse complement strand
GGTTAGGCATCTCACTTGCTCAAGTACGACTCGATGCTCGGGACATTCAAGGCCGAAGTGAAAATAGTCGACAACGAGACCATAAGTGTCGATGGCATGCCCATCAAGGTCGTTTCTAGCCGGGATCCCCTCAAGCTTCCGTGGGCCGAGCTAGGAATCGACATTGTCATTGAGGTACGTTTAACAAAAATAGAAAGGCAAAAGAAAAAAAAAAGAAAGGTAATTGATTGATATTTGATAATGAAGATTAATGCAGGGGACTGGTGTGTTTGTGGATGGGCCGGGAGCTGGGAAGCACATTCAAGCCGGGGCTAAAAAGGTAATTATTACAGCCCCGGCAAAAGGTGCAGATATCCCGACATATGTTGTGGGTGTCAACGAGAAGGACTACTCTCACGAGGTCGCTAACATCATAAGGTCTGTTGAAAAAATGTATTGTTTTGATAGTTTTTTTTTTCTTTCTTTGTTTCTTTAGGATAAATGTTTGTTAGGTTAATCTTGACATGGTTGTGTTTGAATTACGACAGCAATGCTTCTTGCACGACCAACTGTTTGGCTCCGTTCGTCAAGGTCATGGACGAGGAATTTGGTAAGAAAATGTTCTATGTAACAGTATGATGAATTGAATAGATGTTTAGAAACACTCAAAACTTAACTCGTGATTCCCCTTGTTTACAGGTATTGTCAAAGGAACAATGACTACAACTCACTCATACACCGGTGATCAGGTAAATAAAAAATAAAAATCCGTAAAACATCAAACGGCCTCCAAGAAAAAGGCTTTAAAAGAATCAAAAAAAAAAAGTGAAATAAATAAACGCGAATTGCTTGCAGAGGCTTCTAGATGCTTCCCACAGGGACCTTAGACGGGCTCGGGCCGCGGCCCTAAACATCGTGCCCACGAGCACTGGTGCAGCTAAGGCCGTGTCACTCGTCCTTCCGCAGCTCAAGGGAAAGCTCAACGGTATTGCCCTTCGTGTCCCCACTCCAAATGTCTCGGTGGTTGACCTCGTTGTGAATGTCGAGAAGAAAGGGATAACGGCTGAAGATGTAAATGCGGCCTTCCGGAAGGCGGCTGAAGGCCCGTTAGCCGGTGTGCTGGACGTGTGTGATGTGCCACTTGTCTCGGTTGACTTTAGGTGCTCGGATGTCTCGTCAACCATTGACTCATCGTTGACTATGGTGATGGGGGATGATATGGTCAAGGTTGTGGCTTGGTATGACAATGAGTGGGGATATAGGTAAATATATGCATATATCGTTGACTCATCGTTCTCTTTGAATTGCGTTTTTTATTTTCGTCCCGTATGTTTGCAAAAAGTTACCAAAAGATCATTTTCAACAAAAAGATCCATCCTTTATGTTTTGAAAAAAAAAAGTTTACATTTCGTCCCTTATGTATGAAAAAGATCTAACATTTTTGCAAGGGACGAAAATAAAAAAACGCAATTCGAAGAGGACGAAAAAGTTAAGGTAGTGAAATATACAAGACTAAAATTACAATTTACTCTATTTTTTTTTAGTAGCTACCTTTTCTTACAAGAAACTAAGCTAAGGTTGGATGAACTACTAAGAGAAGATAAGATAAAAGTTTGAAAGTTGTACAAAACAGGTCTGGTTTGGTTCTGTCTTGAATTTTGATGGGTTAATCTGTAATATATTGTAAGTTTGAAGCTACACTTTGTTTAGAACCTCCAAATTAGAGGGGTGGTTTTTAAAAACTACATTTATGTGAGTGTGCCTAAAGAATGTTACTTTTCTTTACAAAATCATATTTTTTTTTTTATTATTTTTTGTTTTTCTGTGTTTTGTAGCCAAAGGGTTGTTGATTTGGCTCATCTAATGGCGGACAAGTGGCCGGGGGGTAAAGTGAAGGGGAGTGGAGATCCATTGGAGGATTTCTGCGAGACGAGCCCTGCAGATAAGGAGTGCAAGGTTTATGAAGCTTGATCTTTTTCTTTATTACTTATTTTTGGATTTTTGTCAAGATCTTTTATGAGCTAAAGAAAGGATTTCGACTTTCTACCTCGAATTTCTTGTTCTTTTCTACGATAAGGATAGACGGATGCAGAAAGACGCGTGTATTAATAAAAATGTTGAACCAATATTTGTTATAATTGTTGCTTTTCTCTAGAGTTCGGACTGAAAGAATGAACTTTGTGCAATAATATTCACTTATAGATGTTCTCTTCTTTTTTTCTTTTTTTTTCTTCTGTTTTGGTTTGCGTTGTTTGTGATTATTATGATTGTTTAAAGAATTTTCATAAACTAGTCACCGCAAGTTGTAATTTTTGCAACTTGTTAGGCTGATTTATGCACAAGTAATTCATCTATGTTCCTCCCCATCAGAAAGTCATTATGAAGTATGTATATAATTCTGCACTTGTTATGAGTTTGTGCAGCATATTGGATAAATGGTGGCTGGTTAGTGGTTACTAAAACTGCCCCTAAGGTTAGATTGATGACAGATATATCCTGTTCTCCCTTTTGTTCAGACAGCAGCACTTTTCTTCATGCAAACAACATTTTCATGACCTGACCTTTTTGGTATAGATAAGAGTAATACTCATTCCTAAAAATTCTGGAAAACTGGATTTTTTTGGCATTGCGATGTTTGATAAAACTAGTTATTAAGTTAATTGATAGTTAGATAAGCTAATTGATATAGCCATACTTGGATAAAACCGAATACAACAACTCGACCGGGTCTTGAGTCGAGCCTTCTGCAGTACGACCTAAAAGATAGCGATTCGAGGACAACAAGTCGTACTCATAAAAGTAGCTCGTGGGAAGTCTAATCTCAAGACTTGACAACTCCCCTCACCATAAGGAGCATCTCGAGGTCGATCTCAACCCTTTTGTAACTCGAGGTCGACCTTAATTGTCTATATCTCAAGATCGACTTCCTCTACCATCATGATGGCTCTTAATCGACAACCGTATCTCAAAGACAACCTCGTTAACTACATAACTCGAAGTCGACCTCTTAATCGTAGCTCGAGTCGACTTACCGCCTTTAGAATACAAGAACAACTCAAGGGCGAGTGAAAGAACCTATTGGTGTATTTCATCTATACGCTAACTCCAAGTCGACCTCTCGTTGCTTGAGGTCGACTCCATATATCTCGCGGCTAACGGATCAGGAGGAATCTTTAAAGGATAAGATGGAATCTTAAGCTGGCTCAAGTCTGACTAAAAGATGAATAGGATACAAATAAACTGGGCAAACTAAGCCGGTCGACTCGGGGCATTTTGGGCAGGTATTTTCCTCTATAAAAGGGGCTAAGGTAACAGCAAACCCTAACTTGTTACATTCTCTACACATTTTTATATATTGCTGCTCTCTGGGCAGAGCACTTTCACCTCTCCCTGATACTGACATAATCGGAGGCTCTACGCCGGAAATCTCTCTGGCGTTGAGTTCTTGGAGATGTTCGTGGCGATCTAGAGGCGGTTCAGATAGATCGGAGCTCATCTCAATCGGTTTACTCCAGATCTAGAAGGAGACCTATCACTAACTTAATTTTCGAGCTTATAGCTTATAGCTTGTGACTTATAGCTGAAAAACTAGCTTATATGATAAAAGTGTTTGGTAAAATTAGCTGATAAGCTGGTGTAGATTAGTATCTAGTATTATTATTATTATTATTATTATTATTATTATTATTATTATTATTATTATTATTATTTAATAGGTGTCTTAGAGAATAAGTTAGGAATTTAATATTATTGTTTAATATTTAGTGAGAGATATTGTCTTGTTGGACAAGTTAAGGTCTAGGGTTTGGAGCCTTATATAAAGGACTCCCTCTAGTTTATTTTCCTTGGTTGATTATTGAATGAAATATGAACTGATTGTGAGTTTTATTGAGAGAGTATCTCATTTATCCTTCTCACTCGTACGCTTCCCTACATCAGTTGGTATCAGCAGTCAGTACGATTCACGATGCCGCCGGGACGACAAGATGCCGCAAACGAATGACGTGACGCAACCTTCAACGATCGGTTTCAACAGATCGACTACCGATTTCAACAATTGGACGTGCGTTTCACGGATTGGTTTGCCGATCTTTCGACGGGGATCGAGGATTTGCGTTTGACGCTTAACAGCGTGGTCTGGGATTTGCAGATGAACCGTGTTGCCAGCGACCGGGGTGTACGCGGGGGAGTTCAAGGAGGAAGTGGAGATCGTGGTCCAGGCGGGGCGCCCCGTTGGCGATCTCCACAATCGCCGTCCGGCGATGCAGATGGCGAGGAGACCATATCGGAGGTGGATCCTTTCGGAGAGCGGCGGCCTCTGCCCGTCGAGACTGAGCTCGTTGCTGCACACGACGACCAAGATGTGCAGCAACAGAGTGTGATTTTTTAGGACGATGATGGGCCATTGTACGACGGTCCGCCTGTTTTTCGATGAGGAGCCTCCAGTGACGGAGAGATATCTTTGCGACAATATGGATCCCGCGTGGGACGTCGCAGAAGTTGAGCCTTTGATGGAGATGACGTCGTTCAAACTCGATTTTTGGAGTATCTTGGCCAACGATGGTTTTTAGGAGCCAAAGCCGAGGCTCAATAACTGGTGGGCTATTTTTCGATTATCTATCCCGAAGTCTCTCACGAACGGGATGCTTGGCCGTAGTTATGGATTTGAGTGCAGTGAACGATGTGGTATGTTTGGTTTAATTCCGCTACGATGCATATGGCGGCGTGTACATGTGCCTTTTCAGTAGTTCAATCCTTGCCCATGATTACGTTTACTATCGGGATTGTTGGACGACATTCATCCTTCGTGTTCGATCGAGGGAAACGACGGGGGTTTCCTACCATGAGTTTGACACCACACGCCAGCCACGGAGCGCATTGGCTTCGAGGGTGAAGCCTTCTGAACCGAGGAAGAATGGTGTAGATTAGTATCTATTATTATTATTATTATTATTATTATTATTATTATTATTATTATTATTATTATTATTATTATTTAATAGGTGTCTTAGAGAATAAGTTAGGAATTTAATATTATTGTTTAATATTTAGTAAGAGATCTTGACAATTTTTGTCTAGGGTTTGGAGCTTTATATAAAGGACTCCCTCTAGTTTATTTTCCTTTATTGATTATTGAATGAAATATGAATTGATTGTGAGTTTTATCGAGAGAGTATCTCGTTTATCCTGCTCACTCGTACGCTTCCTACATCATAAGCTAGCTGAAATAAAAATTTCAACTAGCTTATTTGAAAAGCTGCCCAAAGAAGCTTATGAGATAAACTCGAGCTTTTAAAAAGTCTGTCCCACCAAACGATAATTATTTAATACAGAAAGCTTATAAGCTAACCAAATAAGCTATAAACTAACTTATTTGTCTACCAAATACCGCGCAAGAATAAAACATCAATGTTGGTTTATGTAGTTATTCATCTTTGAAATTTGATCATACAAAATAAAATTAGTTTATATTCACTATTGGTGATTCAAGATATAATACTACAAAATAAAAGGTTTTCTAATCTAATATTGGAGTAGATCACTACTAGATCTACACTGTTTACCACTGTAAAATTGTAGAGACATTTGCTTCATTGCAATTTAATATCTATTTTTAGTTTGGGCATTACTATTTACCGCTCCCCCTATTGCTAGTCACCGCTCCCTTGGACAATTTTGCCCTTTTCATTTTTTTTCAAACATCTCAGAGCAAAAGTGTACGGCGAAATGTCTTCAAATTCCGAGGTACGATTTTTCACCGTCCGGCCGACGAAACCGGATGGCTTTTAGGCCGTCCGACTGCCGAAACCGGATGGTTCGGACGGCAAAAAAGCCGTTCGGTTTCTCCGGCCGGTCGGACGGGCTTTGTCCGAACCGGCCAACCGGACGGTCTAAAAGACGTCCGGTGGCGACGACCGGACAAATTTTTTTATATATATATATATATATATTATTTTTTTTTCCCAAAACGATAGAGGAACTATTATAAATCAAAAGCGCACAACGTGCGAAAAGGATACAAAGCTCCCAATGGGAGAAAAAAGTGGGAGGACAGGTCAAAAGACCGCCTAGAATCCCGCTAGCAACGCTAGAATAAAAAACTCACAACAAAACTAACCAGCAACACCAACAACTACAACAAACTAAACAACTAAAACAACTAAAACAACTACCCGAGTGTCGGACCCCAATAGAGTAATACCCAAGTGTCTGACCCCAGCAGGGTAATAAGGTGACACTCGGGCATAACAATTGACACTCGGGCTCACTGGGTCAACGACCCAAACCAAAAGTACAAGGCACTCGCACCGAACTCCCACTGGGAGAATGCCTAAGAGATGGCTCCCAACAGGAGAATAGCGGGACACACTGCAAACCGGGGCCAACGGCCCAAACCTAAATCACGAAACAGAAAAGAGAACCACACAACCTAAACAAAAAACACTAAAAAAAAAAAATCTAAACCAAACAACAACTAAAAGGCATCCCTCCCTCAGCAGAGACTTCCAAGAAGGCCATCGAACTAAGCCAGCTACTGGAGAATTCAAAGCAGCGGAACCCCGCTCACCACTGCCGAAGGCCTAGCGAACCCGGAGACCGAAACCCCAAATTACTCCCAATAGTCGACCCTCACTCCAACCGCAGAAACCACTTCATCCCCAACTCGGCAAACACCTCAAGCCAAGAACCAAGCCGACCCGAAATCGCCGAAACCCCAGCTCATTCGGAAGCCGGCTAGAACCCAAAACTCAAAACAAAGAGCCGTGAGAGAGGAATTGAAGGATCCAAGTCCAGCCGCCCCACCCAGCCTGATGGACAGAGCCAAACCCGCCGGAATAAAACAAGGCACCCGCCGACCACAACCAAAAGAAAATCGAGACAAATTGGCATCCGAAGAAGGCAGCCAACACAACTCACCTCTTACAGTCACCAAAACTCCGGCGGAACAGAACCGTATCAATCGACGGCGAGATAGCCACAAGGACCAATCGAGCGTACCTTGAATCCAGCTTGAAACACCGAGCCCATCAGTCCGACCACGGCGACCCGACCTCACCCCCTCTCCAGCCACCGTCTTTCGTCCAGCCCACTCTCGTCGAAGCACCCGAAGGAAGGGCGCAGAAAGGGGATCTGCAAACCCTAGGCGCATCTTTCGGCGGAGTGCTGAAGTGGAGAGACGAGGCCAAATCGAGGGTGAGCGGCGAAGCACGTTCTCCGGCTAACCCGGACTACCACCGGGGAGAAGAGAAGGCTCGATCAGAAGATGATGATGCAGGGATTGGGTAGAGAGAGAAAGGGGGCTGGGGAGAGTCTTGGTTTTTGTCGAGTCAACTATACTATTATATATATATTATTTAAATTATTATGTTATAAATTGGACGTTAGATATTATCGTGCTAGGAGTTAGAAATTATTATGTTACATGTTAGACTTGATTATGTTATAAATTGGACTTTAGGTATTATCGTTTAGGAGTTACAAATTATTATGTTACATGTAGACTTGATTATGTTATAAAATGGACGTTAGATACTATCGTGTTAGGAGTTAAAAATTATAATATTACATGTTAGACTTGATTATGCTATAAATTGGACGTTAGATATTATCGTGTTATGAGTTACAAATTATTATGTTACATGTTATTCTTGGTTATGTTATAAATTAGAAGTTAGATACTATCGTGTTAGGAGTTACAAATTATTATGTTACCTGTTAGACTTGATTATGTTATAAATTGAACGTTAGATAATATCGTGTTAGGAGTTATAAATTATTGTGTTACATGTTAGACTTCATTATGCTATAAATTGGTCGTTAGATAATATCATGTTATGAGTTACAAATTATTATGTTACATGTTAGAATTAATTATCTTGCACATTAGAATAGACATATTATAATTTAACATGTTATAAAAATATAAATATTGTACTATATAGCAGGAGTCATGGAAAGATTTTGGAGGAGATGGTATTGATTACAGTCTTGGTTTCGATACCCATTCATTCTTTATTAATGATGAGAAGGCTATTGAATCTGCAAAAAACCAGGCAATGCTGAATGATTTCCAATTAGTAATTTCGAAACACAAAAAGAAAATGGTCAAGGTTTTGAAGTGCCATAGAGGCGAACGCTACAGAGGCAAAGACGGAAATTCCAGAAAGACAAAAACGAATAAGTGCAATTTCCCTTTTGAGATAAAAGTAAAAAAGGTGCCAGGCGAGCCATACTGGATGATCTGTAGATGTAGCAAGGAAGAGAAAGCCTACCATAACCATTCATTTGTTGTGTATCCTGAGGATCATCGACAGTTGAGCGGCCTCAGCGCTTCATCTAAGAATATTATTCGTGACATGACTGACGCTCATGGCCCTGACAAAAATTATGGTCGCGCTGCAGGAAAAGAATCCGGGAGACAACCTTAATCGGCGACAGGTATATATTTATATTTTGTAATATATGTTTTAATTAACTTTTTGAAGTTAATTATGATAATTAGTAATTTTTTTATATCTAAAAGTTATTGTAATAATTAATAAATTTTATTATATTTAGTAATGTATTATTATTATTATGATAGTTAATAATTTATTTTAAATAAATTAATTAATATACTTTTTTAATTATTAATATGATAATTTTTTTGTTTAAAATTATAATAATCATTATAATTAACGCTAATCAGTGACAGATATATAACTTTAGAGATAAGCTGCGAAAAGAGAGTTTCGAGGGTAGAGACGTTCCTACCCAGCTTATGCATTTGGCCATGGGAAGTCAGTATACGGTTTATGTAGAAGCCGATCCGAACACGAAAGCGTTGACGCATATATTCATGGCCATCCTGCATCGGTCAATCTATTCCGGACGTATCATTGGTATGTCGGCATAGATTCCACGTACAAAACCAACATGCATGTTACTTTATAAATACTTTATTAGTATGAATCTTAAATAGTGTGTTTGATTAAGTTAAGTTTTATATGATTATATTTTTTTGTCTTCTTGGTCTCATTTGCACAGGTACAAGATGTCGTTGGTTGAGATGATTGGGATGACGCCGTGCAACCAGAACTTCCTGATTGATTATGCGCTCATCAAGGACGAGAAAGAGGCCAATTACGACTGGGTTCTATATAAGTTGAGACTTTTGATCGGCCAAGACGTATATCCTAATGTGGTTGTCTGTGACAGAGAGTTGGGTTTAATCACTCCTATTCAGAGGCATTTTTACGAATCAGCCCACTTACTCTGCATGTGGCACATCAACAAGGATGTGGAAGACAAAGCCTACAAACTCTTTGGAAAAAGTAAAAATTCTCGCAGATGTTCACGCACGATACGATCAAAAAAATTACCGAGGCCAGTACGTTCGATGACTACAACGATGTCGTTGCCGAGATGCGCGCAAAATACTCGAAGTCTCCACAAGTGGTACAATATGTGAGAACACATGGTTAGGGCACAAGGAGAAGTTTGTGAAAGCTTGGACCAACCATGTAACACAATTTGGATCCTGTAGGGTGGAAAGTGCTCACTCTGTGTTGAAGCAGTTGCTTCACACGTCCACCGACGCGATCGATACAATTTGGCAGAAGATTAATAAGTAGATCGATTCTCAATTGACTGAAATCAGGTACATACTGCAATTTTTAATTGTGTTAGTATATTACTGCATTAATTATAATCTAATGTTAGGCTTCGAGAGTTAAGAAGAGCATTTCGTATAAGGGAATCCTTTTCGCGAGCGTCATACTGAGGGTCTCGCATTACTGTCTGAGTTTATTGGACTCTGAGCTTACGAGGATGCATGACTTGAGCATCGAAGTTTACGAGCGCTGTGGCTGTGTATTGCAAGCGACTCATGGACTTCCTTGTGCCTGTCTGCTCCGTACGACAAATGATTTTGGTCATCCGATTGATCTCGGAATTATTCACCCGTTCTGGAGAACGCTATAGATGTTAAAACTAGGTATTTTTCTACTTGCTGTTTCATTTTTAATTACAATTAATGTAATTAAAGTACATTATTTGGTTTAATTCATTGAATTTTTTATTGGAGTCATGGTCAGATCATGAGTTCTTTCGGACGTTTGTGAATGAGGTTGAAACCGGCAATCCCGCGATGATGCGGTAAATAAATCAATTCATGTACATTCATCTTTACCCAGACCAACAGGATTATGCGGAACCTGAGGTCAAGGAAAACCCGCGAGGTCGTCCCAAGAAAACTAATTCAACTAAGTGTAAACTATCTGCTTGGGAGTACAACGATAGATCGCGAGGTCAGAAATCGAGCTGTACGACCACTTCTTCACGTGGACAGATAAGCTCGTCTTCTCAACAGTCGCAAGAGGCACCAGGTGATATATATATTTTTTTTAATATAGGTCAACGTTAATTACAGTATTTATAGTATTTATATAATAATATAAATTGTGACGTGAAATTATTATGACAGTCGGATGGGAAACCCGACCGTACCATTGCAAGTACTCCTCAGTCGCCTCCCCGCGATCATTTGTCGTGTGGGTGAACGTACTGGTGTTGCAACTGTGCGAAAACGGGAACTGGGTCCAGGCACCTACTGCACCAGCTTCAGAATGCTCAACCTTGTAGTTCCTAGACTCCCAAGCACGTACTGCACTGATTGGCGGGTATATAAGGGGAGGGACAGTCTAGACATACCCCAACTGACGCAAAAACCGCACATGCAAGTACGGCTCGACAATATCGCGGTATCGAATCAATCCGCAATAAAGAGTCCTTCGGTCTATCGCATCTGGGTTGGAGCTGCCGTATGACAATTGCACCTGTTCACAATTGCATAAAGCATTTATAAAAATAATTATATTATTTTAAATAACGGGTAACTAAATTTAAATAAAATAACTTAACATACATCGGAGGCAGTGAGTCTGTCAAGGCGCCGACGGATGGCTGTATGTCGATCGTCTGACCTTGGCGCATTCCCTACGCTCCATGAGCGAGATCGTGCGACACAGTCAGGACCGATGGGTAGACACCCCTGGGGTCGGAAATCAGGGAAATACTCATATATCCAGGACTGCAGAAGAGTCAAGCAGCCGGACAGTCCACTGGAGTCCCCTCGGCTGGCAATACCTAGCTGTCTGTACAAGTATGCCAACGTAGCCGATCCCCATGAGTAATCCCCAATTATATACAAGCCGTCGAGCACCTCGTGCAGGAGCTTGGGGGTCACTCTACTACCACTCTTGTTGACGATCAAGGTGGTAGCCAGCATCTCCCACATCCAGGCACCCGCCTCATCCTTAGCCGGTCGGCCTTTCCCCTTGAATGCCCCCACAATGGAGGCTTTGGTCAGCGAACCACGCTGCCAGAACGTACTCATGAGTTGAGCCTTGGTGACCGTAAGTATCGTCATGCAAACCCATGCCAGGCGTCTGAATCCGGGTCCTCAACGACCACGACTCCCTCCACAGGAACGCCCAAAATGGCCCGGACGTCGTGCAGTGTGATGCTCATTTCACCAAAAAGCAGGTGAAACGAGTTAGTATCCGGCTGCCATCGCTCCACAAACGCAGAAAGTAGTAGAGTGTCCAAGTGGCTGTGCATGGAGTCCACCAGATGTGACAGCCCGGTGTCTCCGATCAGAGCTTTTGCATCGGGAGACATCTCATCACGCTAATCCCTCAAATTCTCGACCGCTCTCAGCCTGTTATGGAATTTCAGCAGCCCCCTGAATTGTCCAGTCCACATGCGGTAGGCGACGAGCCCTAGAAAGCTATAGATAACACTCCCATCAATGGGCCCACCGGCCATTGGTCCTTTAATGATCCAGGGTGCATCATCATCGGTCCTAGCTCGTTTGCTAGTACCTGCATTACAATATAACATATATGTATACATACACTTGCTGGCAGATGCAGTAAATAAAACAAATTTAATAAAATATATTTCATAAGTTTCCCGCTCTTTTTTTTTCAATTAATGTAGAAACGTTACATTTTACATTAATAAAATATAATGAAAATTTTAAACTAATTTATTATGTAATTGTTGACATCAAATTTTGGCCTCGCTTATGAAAATGCTACACGTGGATATATATATATTAAATCAATATAAAATAGCAGATTATTCGATTTATTTTATTAATATTAGACAAGTCTCCAAAAGTCAAGATTGTCAGTATTTGAGCCAAGCAGAAGTCAACATCAGCCCGACCCGGATACCATAAAGAAGCCGCCCCGACAGACACAATAATTGCCGACAAGACAAATATCGACCGAAGTCATTATTTATTTATTGGGCCCTACGCGGTCACATTTGAT
This sequence comes from Striga asiatica, assembly GCA_008636005.1. Classification (NCBI taxonomy): domain Eukaryota; kingdom Viridiplantae; phylum Streptophyta; class Magnoliopsida; order Lamiales; family Orobanchaceae; genus Striga; species Striga asiatica. Next base: position 1,429,679 of record BKCP01008737.1, on the reverse strand, counting down.
TTATTACATTTGTCTTAGTAAAATATTATAAAGGCTCAGCATATAAGGGCCCATTAGACGCCAAAGCCCATTAGATGTAAAAGTCCTGAAAAATGTATATGTGAACGGGCTTAAAGGGGATTTTTTACTTTTTCCGTTTTCCTTGGCCTGAAGAAAAAAAAGAGGCGGCGCAAATATATATTCTCCCTCATCTGAAAGGAGAAAGGGGGAGGAGGCAGATTCTTCATTCTTTTCGCTTATACACAAAATACAGAAAAATTCAACAGAAATTCATATACACAGAAAATTCAAACAATATTCTGAACACCATATGTTGTTACAAATTCATACGACAACAGTAATATTACTACTAATTCATTATAACAATAATAAAAATAATTATAATACTTTTTTAACCAATTAATTGTATGGTCCCTCTAAATTACAAAATAATTATACTGTAGTTGAGGAGCAGGCCGATAGTACTTTTCTAAGAGTACCGATAATTTGTTATTATTAAGTCAAAATATTTAATGTTAAACAACAATAAGTTCGTAAATTATTTACCTGATGAGGATGCACCGCTACCAAAACGCCCCCCAGCCAGTCGTTGAGGAGCAGCCTGTGTAGGACGAACAACCTGTACAGGAGGGACAGGCTGACTAGGACTCGTAGGATGTGCGAGTCGGGCAAAATGTTGTGGTAGGAGCTTCCTCTGGGGGGGGATGCGGGTGGTCCTGATCATGTGAAGAGTCGTCCTCGTCAGACTCCTTTAAACCCTGCTTCTTCTCGCCGTACTATTCATCAGGATATCCCTGCTGACCGTAAGGTAATGATGCGCGTGCGCGGGGTATCGAATTCCCTGCGTGGTGGGGAAAATAATATCCCCGCTGATCGTACGGTCCTGGTGTTGGGATCTGTGAGGATCTCGTTATGTACAAGTCACGAATTCAATAGCAAACGTAAATCTATGCACAGCGGATCTAAAGGTTTGACGTAGAGAACTTACGGCTTAAAATTTATGTAGATCTGGTTGACCACGAACGGTTGACCGCAAATCACGTCTTGGGTTGCACGAACAAGATCAGATCAAAATCGGATCAAACGGATGCAAACAGATCAAAACGAAACTTTGCATCCTGGGAGCTTCCGGCGGCGCGTGAGGGCGCGTATCACGTCAGATTCCGGCAATCTCGACGGCGATGGAAAGCTCTCATCGAGACGGTCGTCTGGGTATGCTGTACGTCTCAATCGGACTTCCAGTTAGTTATGTAGGTCAAAATATATTTCGTCTCGGTTTACCTACAGATTTTCTACTGTATTACTCATACACCCTTCTTCTACTTGTACCAGTGGAGCAACAAGAAGAAGATAAAGCTCGAATGAGATCTAGAGAGAGAGAGAGTAGGGACGTGTGTTTGTATATTACATATCTCTTCTCTTCTCATGAGTTTAATGATGTATATATAGAGCTACAGTAGGGACCCTTAGGAGATTAGGAAAAGAGCTCCTTAATTAATTAGACTAACTGTGGGCCAAGCCCACTCTTCTAATTAATTAAATAATATTAATGGACCACCAACATTATATTATTGTACTCCCTCTTCCTAGCCCAAATTACATTTGAGACTCCAATAATAATTACTCGATTTACTTCTCCACGTTTAAGATATAATGTCCATTAATTAATTCGATTACTGACAATCAAGAATTAATTAATTTATTATTATTTCACCGAAGCTAGCACTCGTTCATCACATTCTTATTATGCCGGAACTTAATCCACCTGCAGGGTTTAACATAACAATCCTTCATGAACTCACTCCGGGGACATCATCAAACTAACGCACATGGTGACCGTAAATATCCTAACAGCACATCCTATATATAATAATATTACCAAAAACAGTAGGAATATTAATCCAGCGAATTGAACCTCAGCCATCTAAATCAAAGTAATATATATTATATATATCTGCCTGTTTAATATCTTACGGGTTAAGAGAATGCAGTAATTAAACGAGGCCTAGTTCGTTTACGACGATCAGTATAAAATGAACTTCTTCTCTCTGGGATCCTGTTCAATACATAAATGTACTAGTGCAACTAATCAGTTAAGACAAACTGTACAGTTGACACTACAATCGTTCGGATGGGGTATTCATGTCCATCTAGGTTGTGAACAACTATTCTTGTTCGCAAGTGACTGATAGAGTGATCTTCGGTTCGCCCGATGACGACCCACCCTATTTAAGTGCAGAACAACAGAACGTAGAACTTGTTTAATCTAACATGATTCTCATTCATAAAGGATAAATGTGTAATAACATGCAAAACCAAGCTTTCAGTATATAACACTAACACCTGGTGCCGGGGGCATCGAACTGCCTGCCTGACCAGGATAATAATATCCATGCTCGTCTTACGGTACGACTCCGGGGAGTCGCGAACTGTCTGGTTGTCCCTCAAAATGATATCCATGCGGATGATCTCGTATTGGTGCGGGGGGTCTCGAACTCTGGCTAGGCAGATCAGTCTGTAGCCTCCGAGCCTCATCGATCATCGCCTTCCTGTCCCTCTCCCGACGAACGGATGCATTGACACCCCGACTTCTAGTGTGTCGGGTGCCAGAACCATCATAATACTCATCGAACGCCTCGTCGTCGTCTTTAGCAGAAGATTGTCCAGGTCTGCTAACACCCTGAATCAAAAATATAATTAGTAATTTTTTCATATGTAATAATTATTGTAATAACAATTAAAATAGATTATAATTAATTTTTATTTTAATTTACAAGTTTAATTATTATAATTTATAATTATTATTATAATTAATATTATTGTAATTTATAATTATTATTATAATTATTATTATAATATAATTGTTATTATAATTATTATAATTATTTTTAATTTATAATTATTATAATAATAATAATAATTATTATTTATTATAAGTATTTAAATTTATAATCATTATTATAAAAAAAATTAAAAAAGTGTCTGGCCGGCGGGGCCGGTCCGGTTTGGTCCGTTCGGTCCCCGATCGTGCGCCCTTTTTCCAGCGTCTGGCCGCCGATCGCGATCGATTGAGAAGCCCTGCATCCGGCGGGGCTGGACGCCTTTTTCGTCCTCCAGAACCGACGAATGGATGGCTCCGCCTCCTGACGCAGCGGCAGATTCATAAAAAAAAAAAAGAATTTTAAAATTTATTTTAGCACGTAAAAAAAATACCTTGCTAGAAAAAAATGCTATGCGGAGGCCGTAGGATTTTTGCGATATTTTTTTGAATTTTTGTCGGTGCTCGAATCGCTCGTTGAAAGTTCGAGATAGAGAGTTTAGAGAGATAGAGAGAGAAAAGGGTTAAGGTCAAAATAGTAAAAGGGGGACGGTGTATGTAATAGGGGGACGATAAATAGTAAATGAGTTTAGTTTTGACAAGTACGAGCTCTTGCTTTTTGGCAAATCAAAACATGCAGTCAACAAATCCATCAAAATTTTAAATAAAAAATTTATTTTAGTAATAACTTTTATTATATATTTCTGAACTGGACATCCATGTTGTACACGGGTAATGTACTAGTAATAAATAAAACCAAGAATTAGAACTAGAGCGGGTTAGAGCCGAACCATATTTCAGTCCGGTTCTTGGCGGTTATCCTAAATATACAAATCTTTAAAAATTAAAAAAATGCTACATTGCTAACTTAATGTACAACTAGGTTGACAACACTTGTGGAAGTATTGTATCTTTTTATTTTCATCATTTTCCAAAAAATTTCTTTGAATTTATCCATATCCAAATCCTAGGGTTTTTACTGCACTGCACTTTCTTCATCAGTATCACTTTCGACGCTCAGCTCTTTCTCCATAACCATGTACTTGTACAGCCTTACCCTTCAACAGGCCACCGGCATACTTTGCGCCATCAACGGCAACTTTTCCGGTGGAAAGCTCCAAGAGATCGTCGTGGCGCGTGGCAAAGTCCTCGACCTCCTCCGTCCCGATGAGAATGGTAAGCTCCAATCTCTGCTGTCAGTAGAAATATTCGGAGCTATCCGCTCTTTAGCTCAATTTCGCCTGACCGGCGCGCAGAAAGATTACATAGTTGTCGGCTCAGATTCCGGGCGTATTGTTATCCTCGAATACAACAAGGAAAAGAATATTTTCGAGAAAATTCATCAGGAAACTTTCGGGAAGTCTGGATGCCGTAGGATTGTCCCCGGCCAGTACTTGGCTGTGGACCCCAAGGGTAGAGCTGTGATGGTCGGTGCTTGCGAGAAGCAGAAGCTTGTTTATGTCCTGAACAGGGATACCGCAGCTAGGTTGACTATCTCGTCGCCTCTAGAGGCTCATAAGAGCCACACTATAGTTTATTCGATCTGTGGGGTGGATTGCGGTTTTGATAACCCGATATTTGCAGCTATAGAGTTGGATTATTCCGAGGCTGATCAGGATCCAACAGGCCAGGCCACCAACGAGGCACAGAAGTATTTGACCTTTTATGAATTGGATCTGGGTCTTAACCATGTTTCGAGGAAATGGTCTGAGCAAGTTGAAAATGGTGCTAATATGCTCGTGACTGTGCCAGGTGGCGGGGATGGGCCGAGTGGTGTACTTGTGTGTGCGGAAAATTCTGTCATATACAAGAATCAAGGGCATCCAGATTTGAGGGCTGTTATCCCGAGGCGTGAAGACTTGCCTGCTGAGCGTGGGGTCTTGATTGTCTCGGCTGTTATGCACAAGCAGAAAAACATGTTTTTCTTCCTTTTGCAGACTGAATATGGGGACATCTTTAGAGTGACCTTGGATCATGATAAGGAAATAGTGAAAGAGCTGAAGATTAAATATTTTGATACTATTCCTGTGACATCTTCATTGTGTGTCTTGAAGTCAGGGTTCCTGTTTGCTGCATCGGAGTTTGGGAACCATGCTTTGTATCAATTTAAGTCTATAGGAGATGAACCCGATGTAGAGGCCTCATCAGCTACACTTATGGAAACTGAAGAAGGTTTTCAACCTGTTTTCTTCCAGCCAAGGAAGCTGAAGAATCTGGTTAGGATTGACCAAGTTGATAGCTTGATGCCGATTATGGACATGAAAGTTTTTAACCTATTTGAGGAGGAAACCCCTCAGGTATTCTCACTTTGTGGGCGGGGTCCTCGTTCATCTCTTCGGATATTGAGGCCAGGTTTGGCTATTAGTGAGATGGCCGTGTCTCAGCTACCTGGTATTCCAAGTGCCGTGTGGACTGTAAAAAAAAATGTCAATGACGAATTTGATGCTTACATTGTTGTTTCTTTCGCAAATGCTACTCTCGTGCTTTCCATTGGTGAGACTGTTGAAGAAGTTAGCGACAGTGGATTTCTTGACACGACACCTTCCCTTGCTGTTTCCTTGATTGGGGACGACTCTCTTATGCAAGTCCACCCAAGCGGCATTAGGCATATCAGAGAAGATGGTCGTATTAACGAGTGGAGAACTCCTGGGAAGAGAACCATTGTCAAGGTCGGATCTAATAGACTGCAGGTTGTCATTGCCCTGAGTGGAGGGGAACTTATATACTTCGAAGTTGATATGACTGGGCAGCTCATGGAGGTGGAGAAGCACGAAATGTCGGGAGATGTTGCCTGTTTGGATATTGCTCCTGTTCCTGAGGGAAGGCAGAGATCACGGTTCCTTGCTGTTGGATCTTTTGACAATACCATCCGCATCTTATCCTTGGATCCTGATGATTGTATGCAGGTCCTGAGTTTGCAGAGCGTTTCATCTCCTCCAGAGTCTCTTCTGTTTCTTGAGGTTCAGGCTTCTGTTGGTGGGGAGGATGGAGCTGATCACCCTGCTAGCCTCTTTCTAAATGCAGGTCTACAAAATGGAGTCCTGTTCAGGACAGTGGTGGATATGGTGACCGGCCAGCTTTCGGATGCCCGCTCTCGATTTTTAGGACTCAGAGCACCGAAACTATTCTCCATTGTCGTGAGAGGACGGCGGGCCATGCTTTGCTTGTCGAGTAGACCTTGGCTCGGTTATATACATCAGGGACACTTCCTCCTGACCCCTTTGTCATACGAGACCCTCGAATTTGCTGCTTCATTTTCGTCCGATCAGTGTGCGGAAGGTGTTGTTGCTGTTGCCGGTGATGCTCTGAGAGTTTTCACCATCGAGAGACTTGGAGAATCATTCAATGAGACCGCCATACCTTTGAGGTATACCCCAAGAAAGTTTGTACTTCAGCCCAAGAGGAAGTTGTTGGTAATAATCGAGAGTGATCAGGGAGCATTCACTGCAGAAGAACGTGAAGCTGCAAAAAAGGAGTCGCTTGAGGCAGCCGGAATGGGAGAAAATGGAAACACTGAGCAGATGGAGAATGGTGAGGATGAGGAGAGTTCTGATCCACTTTCTGATGAGCAGTATGGTTATCCAAAGGCAGAGACTGGGAAGTGGGTTTCGTGCATCAGAGTTCTTGATCCAAGGACAACGCAAACGACTTGTTTACTGGAGCTTCAGGATAATGAAGCCGCGTTTAGCATGTGCACTGTGAATTTCCATGATAAGGAGTATGGGACTCTTCTAGCGGTGGGCACAGCAAAGGGCCTCAGGTTCTGGCCCAAAAGGTCTTTTGACGCTGGTTTTATTCATATATATAGATTTAAGGAAGATGGGAAGGTCCTTGAACTTCTTCACAAGACACAAGTGGAAGGTGTTCCCCTCGCATTGTGCCAATTCCATGGGAGATTGTTAGCTGGGATAGGACCTCTGCTTCGGTTGTATGATTTGGGGAAAAGGAGATTGCTCAGGAAGTGTGAAAATAAGTTGTTTCCCAATACAATCACGTCCATTCACACTTATCGTGATCGGATTTATGTTGGTGATATGCAAGAGGTATGTTCTTTGACCACCTAACTTATTTATGTATGCTATTGGTTATTTTTCATTTTTTTATTCCTCATTATGATTAATAGACTGTAGGAATGAACTCTTGTACTTGCGTTTTTATTCCTGTAACTAATTGATGTGGGGAAAAAATATAACCGGCCCAGGCTGGGTCAAAACCTAACATTGCCTCCAATCAAACAAACCTTTGTGCTGGTAAACTCAAAAGCTAGCTCAAAGGGAGAGGGTGCCCAACCCACACTTATACATAATAACAGCCCAATTACCAAACATAACTTCTAAGTTCTAACCCTACTCTTCAATTAAATAGTATGAGTGAGAAAATGTTATCCTGACATGTAATAAAATATGGTGCTGTCTTTTAATCAGGTTTGTTTATTATATATAATCTTCATCGACAATTTTTTTTTATGAGTTCATTTTTAGTTTTTCCGTAGTGATGCCATCTGTTTTTTGCAATTATCATATTCACAGATTTACTTACACTTTCTTTCTTTCTTTCTTTTTTTTTTTAAAAAAAAATGGCAGTCGTTCCATTACTGCAAGTATAGACGCGATGAAAACCAGCTCTACATATTTGCGGACGACACCGTCCCAAGATGGCTTACTGCAGCACACCATGTGGATTTTGACACCATGGCGGGTGCCGACAAGTTCGGAAATGTCTACTTTGCGCGGCTACCTCAAGACGTTTCGGACGAGATCGAAGAGGACCCTACGGGCGGCAAGATAAAGTGGGAGCAAGGGAAGCTTAATGGGGCCCCCAACAAAGTGGAGGAGGTTGTTCAGTTCCACGTGGGTGATGTCGTTACTTGCTTGAACAAGGCGTCTCTAATTCCTGGCGGTGGGGAGTGCATCATCTATGGGACTGTGATGGGTAGCGTTGGGGCATTCCTTCCCTTCACGTCCCGTGATGACGTGGACTTTTTCTCTCATCTTGAGATGCACATGAGGCAAGAGCACCCGCCTCTGTGTGGCAGGGACCACATGGCGTACAGATCCTCATACTTCCCAGTCAAGGTGAGTAGTAAAGCAGTTAATTGTTCATTCACAGTCAGGATGAGTGATGGTGTTTGCTTGTTTTTGAGGTGCATGGATAATTTGGTTTAATGCATTAAAAGTGCAGATTTTATTATATGCCCAAGGTTTTTGTTAATTGTGCAAAAATGCACCTTGAGTTTAATTTGAGGGTTACGTGGAAGAACAGTAGCATGAACTAGTTCTGATTTTCTGTGTAACCAACGCAGATGTTGATGGTCCCTCACTTATTGGCTGTCGATGTGTTTCAGTAGGCTGGCATAGTAGAATGATACAAAGAGCCACCTAGCCCCTTGGTGTGTATTTGCATATGGAGTGCCTCGTTTCAAGATCTAAACTGCTTTTTCATGGTCTTATTTGTCTAAATGCAATTATAGAAATTGTGTCACTTCAGGTTATATGAAAGCATTATTACGAGTAAAGTGATGCATAGTATTCATGATCTTTGTCATCATATCATGTTGAAAATGTCCGAAATTGAGTCTCTTTCGGTTGGACACAGCCTAGAACTTTTTTTTTCTTGCTTGGCTCGGTTGAATTTTCCTTTGTGTTTCTCGAGTAAGCTTTCTGTAGTTGCAGATGGAATAATGGTTTGCATAATTTTGCAGGATGTGATTGATGGCGATTTGTGCGAACAATTCCCTACATTGCCTATGGACATGCAGCGTAAAATTGCAGAGGAACTTGACAGAACTCCAGGAGAGATTTTGAAAAAGCTGGAAGAAATACGAAATAAAATAATTTGAGGTAAATGTTCTGTTCAATGTAAAAATTCACAAAACTCTATCTGCCTTGTATCGTTCGCTTGTTTATTTGTATTCACCTCGTTGATATAGTTATATAGCTACTAGCTTTATGTTCACTTTATGCGTGAAACTTGGATGCAATATATAATTGTTGAAGGGTTATTCAAATTCATTTCTCTGCATTCTTTCATCTCAAATGATCTGCCGAAAAGTTGCATGCACAGCTTTTTTGAAAACTAATCAGAACAGTAAAAATGTATTTAGTATAACTGAACGAGACCAAAACCTGACATTGTTACGTGAAAGTGAAACTCCATTGAAATTTCTGGATAGCTGGATGTATTATGAAACTACAGGTGATTGGAGTTTAATTATCATTACTCAACTTGGTGGTCCACAGAGTGTGTATTTGTGTAGAACTTTTAGCTTGATAAACTTGCGCTGATTGCTGACTGTATTTTTTGCGTGAACAGGTCTTTGATTGGCTTTTCATCAAGTGAGGACTGTTTTGACTATTTCACTGTCTGAAAGTTGTTTCAAGAACATATCCCTTTGGCAAAAAAAAAAAAAAGGAAAAAATCTTGTTCTTGGTCGAATGCCACTAAAGAGAGTAATTGTTGGCTCAACTGAATGTGGGCCGGTAAGGTTGGAAGAGAATGTCTGTATGCACCCAAAAGAGAAAAATAGAAGTGAATTTATAGGCTCAAAGTTGCTTTCTTCTGTTGTATTTACTGGTATGTAACAGGTTATCAGTCGTGCTTTACTGTAAATTTCATGTTAGGATCACTTTGATGTCTAATTATTGCTTTTCAAAGTGAAACCAAAACAATTATTATCAACATATATTTTTGCCCTATTGTCGTATTTTCCATCAAGCAGGAAATGGAGTATGGAGGGAATATGAGTCTGTGCTCTGGTTCTGTTGGAAACGTTGAAAATGGCTAGATTTTCTCACGTGACGGTCAATTAACCCTACGTGATATCTATTATTGCCAAAATAGTTTGTGGCTTCCACTCTTTTTCATTAAACATTATAATATACACTTCCAATGAGAATTAAAATTAAATAAATAAAAAGTTTTTATCTGTGATAGTTTTCCCTTTCTTTTTTTCCTCCATTACAAAGGACCATAACCTATAGGACATGGCAGCAGCGGTCCCGCGGATAGTAGAGGAAGAGTGGATGATGGCGGACAAGGGCTGCTAGGTATTGAGTAGGGAGAAGTAAATAAAATAAAATAAAAAGAAAACGAGAATGTGTTTCTAAACTCAATTACTAAATACCGCACTCGAAAAATACATTTTTACTTTTACTAATATAAAAAAAAAAACGAAAAATCTGAAAACCGCACGCGCCCTCCCCCCTTTTTTCCCTCACTCTCTCTCGCATCTCTCACTTCACATTACAAAAAAAAAACAATTTTCAACATATTTCGAAAAAAATCTTAAGGACGCGGAAAAAAATTCGAAAAAAGTTCCAAAAAACATGGCCGGACGCGGCAAAAGTTTAAGGAATAACCAGGTATTTTTTTTTTTAATTTTACACGAAAATTAATTTTTCTTAAGGCCGCGCCGTAATTGTGGCGGTACTACGCGGCCTCCCCATATTATGCCGCGGAGTGCGGCCGTCTACGCGGCTCGAAGCCGCGTTTCGGCCGCCGCCCGCGGCCAAGATTTTTTTTTTTTAAATTTAAAAATGAA
>BKCP01008737.1:1355568-1405551 GCA_008636005.1 Striga asiatica | reverse complement strand
GACCAGCAGAAAAGAATAAAGGAGACAAATATTATACACAGATGAATTTACCAGAGACATCCTCTCTGCCACGCAACTGCTGCAAAACCCGCTTTGCTTCGAGCATCTTGCCCTTGCTCACCAGCCACCTAGGCGACTCGGGCAGATAAAACACAGTCAACCCAAAATACGCCAAAGAGGGCACGAAAATAATCCCCAGAATAAACCGCCAGCTTGGCGCAGGCAAGAACGACATCCCGAAAATCATGGAGTAGGCCAGGAAAGTCCCCCCTGAGCTGAAGAACTGAGGAAGTGTGTTCAGCTGGCCCCTTATCTCAGGAGGGGCAGTTTCGGAAACATACACGGGAGCAAGTGTGGCTGCCAAGCCCACAGCAAACCCATCCAGAAGTCTGGCCCCAAGCAGAATGTATACGTTAGGGGACCAAAGCATTATTATACCGCTCACAATGTAGAATATGGAGGACATTATAAGCATTGGGCGCCGGCCAATCATGTCTGATATTGTACCCGAGCAGGTTGTGATGAGGGTTGCACCAATTAAGGATATGGCCACTATTAGGCCTTCCACGGCAGAACCCATCTCGAGCTCCTTTTTGATGTAGACAACAGCTCCTGCAGCCAAAAGGGGAAAAAATCGCGAAATAAATTCATGTATTAGTGTTGTGTGAAGCGTTGAAACCTACAGATTTAGGCCATTTTCGAACTTTTGAAGGGTAAGAAGGTGAAAGATTGCTACTTTTTTCGCGGAAAAAGGATTTATATCATTTTGATTCAGAACCGAAGGCTCAGTTCTAGAATCAAAGTGGATATAAATGATCTTACGTGTTCACAATTCGATAAGTGGCTACAGCAGCGAGTGGCTTATGAGAAAACGAATTTAATTCGCATCATGAGAGTATTCAACATCCTATCATACTCTTAGATTTAGTAATTTCCGCAGTGAATCACTTTGGAAAGTTGAAAATAGACTCCATTTCAGAGAATAAGAAAACATAACATATTTAAGAAACAAAACGAGAGAGAAAGAGAGAACAGAAGAACAAAAGACCTCCAATAGTTGCATTATCCCAACCCTGCAACAAGTTACCAATCGTGGCAGCAATGGCTACCAGCACTGCCCCTTTCATCCTTGCGCCGTGCGATTAAACTATTATTANATTCAAAAAAAAAAAAAAGAATCCATTAACACAAAGAGAAAGCAATATTATAATTTATAAGACACTAACACCCCGTGATCCAATTCTAGGCACTTATAATACGAAAAGGGTTCACAATTCCGCATTTTTTCTAACCAAAAAGCAATAAATTTCAAAACTTGAATTAGAAAGACAGCAAAATAAAAGGAAAAGGGAGAAAAAATCTCATGGCCCATGATAGAGCTAGACTGCTTGATACCTTTTGAAAAGCAGAAAGGGGCACAAAGTGAGGGGGTCACAAATCCCACATTAAAGGGCCCTTTGGTGAATCGTAATCGTAAGTAGCGGCTGCAAGTATATACGAGCAACAAGAGAGAGAGAGAGAGAGAGAGAGAGAGAGAACTTGGAACACAAACTTTTGTACAGCTAAGATTCAAGAATCAGTGAATCACATTCCTTTCAGAGGCAAGTGCCAAGATGAGTGCCCACACAACACAGCTCAGACCAGTTCAACTTCAATCTGCAGCGCAATTTGTCAGAATTAACAGAAAACCTTTTTTTTTATTTGTTTAATAATAAAGAAGGGTATATATAACCCCAGAGGCAAAACGAGAGAACCATATATAATCACTGGTTAATTTTGAATCTTTACGCCTTGTGATCTATGAGTACTACGGGGCGTGTCCCGTGTGGAAATAAATCAAATATGTTTTGATTAGATTTTGAGCTAAAGTAAGTTAATATTAAATAAAATTGATTGAGTGAAAGATTAAGTGAGATTTTAATTTTGTATTTAAATAATATTTAAAATATAATAACTAAAATTGATTGTAAATATAGAAGATATATTGTTAGAAAGAATATGTAGTTAAAAATATGTGAATAAATTAATAATGCATGAAAATTGAAATAATGTTGAATGATTGATTGATTATTTAACTATATTGATAAAAAGTAAGAGGGTTAACTAGGGCTGCACACGAGTCGAGTGGCTCGCGAGTCGCTCGCGAGAGCTCGAGTCAAAGCTCGGCTGGAGCTCAAGTTTGGCCGAACTCGAGTCGAGCTCGAGCGGCTCGAACACGAACTCGAGTCGAGCTCGAGTCCATATTTTACATTGTCGAGCGGCTCGCGAGCGGCTCGAGATATATGGTAAATTACTAAAATACCCCTTCTATATATAATTTGACAAAATTGTTTGAACATTTTCGAACCGAACTCGAGCCGAGCTCGAGCATTTTGAATTCGAGCCGAGCTCGAGCTATTGTATTTTCTTATCGAGTCGAGCTCGACGAGCTCGAGCTCGAGCAGCTAAAAAAAAAGATCAATCCTGCTCGATAAGGCCAATGCTCGACTCGGCTCGGGTCATTTGCAGCCCTAAGGTTAACTTTGATTAAAATTGGGTTAAATTTTTAAGTTAAAAGATGTAAACAAATTATGGAACCAATCAAATCAGTTATATTTATATCCAATTGCGTCATGCTAAAGAAACTAAGATAAGCTCAAGTTTTTTTAAAAGAATTCGTCCTACTAAACGAGACTTATTTAAATACAGGAAACTTATAAGTTAACCAAATAAGTTATAAGTTAACTTGTTTGACTACCAAATATAGCCTTAAAGATTTGTTGGGACTTTAACAACCTAATGTATTTAATTTGGACCGTTTAAAAATAAAAATTCTGAGGTACTTATTAAAAATCTTAACGCGTCAAGAGGTATTTATCTTATTTAAAATTGAAATTAACTACGAATTTTTAAAATTTATTGAAACTTCATAAACAACCTTACTCCTCCTGAAGGATTAGTCCCACAATTCAGGGTGTGGATCCCTTTGGTCGTTTGGCCCGTACCCGTAGGGGACTGTCAGTTCATGGTGAAGCCTAAGAGTAAACGTGAGAATACCACTGGTGTTATTAAATAATAAAAAAAAAAAAATCTTCATAAACAATTTTTTTTAAAATCCTAGTCCAAATCTCACCTAACATCCATAACGGATACACCGTGCGTACATTGATTTGGTAATAGAGATTTCAAGAAAAGTAGGGAAAGTAATAGTAACTGAAGTGGGATAATGTACTTGTAATGTTTTTATTGGTGAGATTCGTGTGTACGTGTCCCAAAATCTTGGGTGACTTGTGAGGCTCATGCACCTAAAAAATTGGAATTTTTTGTTGATAAATATATTAACACAAGAAAAATAAAAAACAATTACTACTAAATTAAATGAATCAATTAACTCTTCAATATGAATTTAGCAAGACTGTAAATTAGAGATGTTAAATGGACTAGTCTTAATAATTTCGAGCTAGCTCTAACGTGCTTGGGGCTAAACTTGGGCTTAAAAAGTCTGAATTTAAATGAGCTACCAATAAATGGACCTAACCCTAATCCTAATAAGTTTCGGGCTAACGGGCTATACGAGCCATAATAATAATAATAATAATAATAATAATAATAATAATAATATAAAAAATTACAATGGTTGGTTAACAATTTTTTTCAACGACTATTTAGTATTTATCGCTCTCTCTCTCTCCCTCTCTCTCTCTCTCTCTCTCTCTCTATATATATATATATATATATATACACACACTTCATATATGAATACACATTACAAATTCTTAAATAATATATTTTTTCTCAAAAGAAAAAAAAATGTCCGAACTATTACTTATTATCACAATTTTACTATTTATTTTGTACGCTTAGGGAGTTTTCTAATATTATATCATACTGCTGAATTTACTATATTTTATATGTTAAATCTTTGTTTCGTGTGTTTCTTATTAGCCGTTCTTATTCGCTTAAATATTTTGGTGTGAAGTAGAATAACAAAATTTTTAATAATTATCTTTCAAAATAATAACCTATTACAGTTCATACTTACATGTGAAGTAAAATAACAATATTCTAATATACAAGGAATCTTAGAGCAAATTTCTTACCTGATGCAAATATTTACACTGCTCAACCCAAGTTAAATGGGTTAGCCCTAGCTGGCTTCGGGCTAAACAGTCTGGGCAAAAAAACCCAAATTTAAATGGTCTACCAATAAAGAGCCCTAATCCTTTTTTTTTTCTCGCGTTAAATGGGCCGACCCGTCGGGCCAAGGACAATTTATGATTCAACATCTCTACTGTAAATTCAAAACTAAATATAAATATTAAACAAAACAACTCAAACAGTTCCCATACAAGAGACTAAAGGTGTGATTGAATATAAAACAAACCAATTTTGATTGGATTTATTAATTAAAGTGAGTTAATTTTGAATAAAATTGATTGAGTAGAAGATTAAATGTAATTTTGAGTCTATATAATAATAATATTTTAAATAATAATTAAAATTGATATGATATAAAAAAGTTATTAGAAACAATCTATAGTTAAAAATATCTTAGTAATTGTAGCAAATGATGTAGCAACTGACACTTATAACTGTCTTTCTATGTTATTTTTATTAGAAAAGTCGTGTAGCACCTTATCTTTTTCTGTTTTGTCTTTTTAATGCTAAACGGTGTCGTTTAGGTTTGTAACGCCCACTTCTGATTTAAAGAAAATAATAATATTTTCAAGTAATTTTAAACTTTTCATAAATCCGAAAATTCTTTTTCTTGGGCCGTTACTAAAAAATACTCTTTCTTTTCTGAAATTCTTACTCTTTTCTTTCTCTGGTACAGGTCATTGGCAAGCTGTGAAATGAATTCTACGGTACATTCATAATACTGTAGACGTTGTATTAGTTTATCAACAGGATGAATTTGGTCAGTGTGTAGTTGGATATTGTGATTCGGACTATGCGGGCGATTTGGATAAGCGAAAAGCAACGATTGGATATTCGTTCACTTTTGCAAAAGCTCCAGTCAGTTGGAAGTCTAGTTTACAGTCAACAGTTGCTTTGTCTACAACAGAGACAGAGCATATGGCAGTTACTGAAGCTGTGAGAGAGGCTATTTGGCTTCAAAGTTTGCTTGAAGACTTGAAAGTAGGTCAAAAGCACGTCTTAGTGCATTGTGACAATCAGAGCGCTATTCTCTTAGCGAAAAATCAAATATTTCATGTAAGAACGAAGCATATTGATGTTCGCTATCACTTTGTGCGGGAGATTCTAGAAGATGGAACCGTTGTGTTGAGGAAGATCAAGACGACGGATAATCTTGCAGATATGATGACCAAGGTAGTGTTGGGTTCTATTAGGAACAACAACAACATGCACGTTTGAATTTTCGAAAAATAAACTCTAACGCAGCGGAATCTATAGTTAGGGTTAAGACATTACCGTTTAAAATTTTTGCCGACTCAAAGGCGTTTCTGATTTCCTTTGATGGAGATCGTCTGATTACCAAGACCCGATGGGCTGACGAGTTTGCCTTTCTCAATTCTGATCGAGTCACTGAATCACGAACGGATCACCGGATCGAGCTCGTCGGGCTCAGGCCGATTGAACAGGGTTTGGTTTGCCGGGTTGACTCGGTCAGAACTCGGGCTGACTCGGTCGGACTGCAGCTGGGCTCGCTCATGCTCGGCAGAGTCTCGGTCTGGTATGGTCGCGGACAGGCGCGGGTTGCTGGCGGGGCGCGTCGCGGACAGGCACTGCTCGAATGCCTCGGGCGCGTGCGGGTGTATCAATCCTGGACCGATGCGGACTGGGCCTCGTGCACGTGCGAGTGGCGCGCAATACGCGACGCCTACTCCTGCGAGGTCTGGGCGTGCAGGGTCGTCGGCGTCACGCGTGCATGGCAAGCAGACGGGACACGCGATGGGGCGATGGTGTACTAGCAGGGGTGTCATCACGCTGGTTCGTTGGGGCAGCACCATCGGGCCTGGCTATGCGCGCGGCTGTGTGCGCTGGCTCGCGACTGGGCTCGAGCGGTCTCCGGCGGATCTGGGCGGCAATGGTCGATGGCGACGGTCGATGGTGGAAGGTGTCCGGAATGAGGAGATCTTCAAGGTTTGAGATATATCACCTTAAGATCTTTGTTGTACATATTTTTACCATAGTAGAATCGAAAGATTCGTTCTCCGGGTCGTATCGTAATGAAGGTTAGCCGGATTATTATACACGTTTATTCAAACACAAATAAAAGAAATAAAATTCCTAAACATACTAATTCAGAGATTGGTTTTGATTTCAATTATCAACTACTACGAAAATTCAAATAAAGCAATTGAAATAGCAAGCAACAATGAAGAACAAGCAGGATTTAAGAAGCTAGGGAGTCGGAGATATCCGTTGTTCATACCCAATTTGGCCTCGATTAATAAAAATGCTACACGTGGATATGTATTAAATAAATATAAATATAGCAGATTCTCTGAGCTGATTATTTAATATCGACCATTCGAGTGCCCATATGATCCACGTTCGAGCCGAGCAGAATTAATATCATCAGCTGACCCGAATATCGAGAAGGTCCGTTTCCGACAAACACAATAATTGTCGATAAAGTAGACGTCAATCGAAGCCATCAAGTGTCACGATCGGCCCTATGATGTCATCTCACATTAAATACTAATGTCCCCTTTTTACCTATTTTTTAATAGGCCACTTGTAAAAGGGCCATGTATATGTAATGGTGAGGGGAGAGAGAAAAGGAGGAGGACACTATTCCTCCATCTTTTACACACAAAATCAAGAAAAAAAGGAGTAGATTTTCATCTCCCAAAAATCAATAAAAATGCATATTAATCAAATACCGATTATTCACAGAAATAGGGGTGTATTTTTCGTTAATACAATTTCGTTTATCAACATTTTGACGCTAGAGGAAGGTCCCCGTAATTTGCTCGGAGTCAATTTTTGCCAGAAATCGGCTGCATCTCTACCGAAACATCATCTCCTCCAAGTTTGTCCTTAATAACCATTTGTTATTTCTAATTCTCTGCACTATTTTACCCATTCTTCCCATTCTGTTAAAAAAAAATGAAATGAAGATCTGCAAGTTTAGAAGTAAAGTGAATTCGGGGCTATGCTGTGCTTTTAAGCCTATGTTAATATGTGTATTTANAAAAAGGGGAGCTCAGCAAAGATGGAATCTCAAAAATGGCGAGCAAATCGAAAACCAGATATCCAAAATACATAGCAATGGACGAATTAATCACGCAAAACAATATTCGCCCCATCTGAGTGCACAACCGTCAGATCCGGCGTCGATTTTCCTCGCTGGGTTCTCCGATCCCCGAAATCCCCGCTGGGTTCTCCATATTCGACCTACCCGTCGCCGATCTCGAAACCTCAGCCCATCGGCTCTCGACTTCACCATAGTCATCTCCAAAATTAAATTCCGGGGCCACTCGAAGCCCCGAAACTGCTCGATGACTTAACTATATGTCGACCGACTTCCAATTTGGCGACCTCATCTCCAAGCTCGGCCGACTTCTCCACTAGTCGATCGCCGACGAACTTCAAAATAAGATCTGACCTTACACATCGGCGAAGGATGATGGGGACCCTTCCATTTATCGACCTCGGCCTTTCTGGAATAGATCGAAGCCCGACTTCACCTCTCCGACTTCACAAGTGTCGAGACCGACCTCAGCTACCGGGCCCGACCTCACAACGTGGCCGATATCTCCTATGTCGGGCTCGGACCTCCACGCGACGGGTGAACCAGCTTCGGCCACTCCGACATCAGTCACCGAGACACCGAGCCGCCCACTCCACTGACGAATATGAAACCGAAATCAACACATTCGCGCCGACAACAAAGAGGGCCGACCTCGATTCATTCTCGCCGGTGGTTTCAACTTGCCGAGGTGGAATGAGCGTGTCAGCTCCGATCAGAAGAGAGTATAAATCAGGAAGAAAGATGTAGAAACGCTGAGAGGGATGGGAAAAGGGAAAGACTAAAGTAATTAAATTCTGAAGGCAGGTTTGGCCCAAAATTACAATTAAAGGGCCGTCCTTTTTACTATGATGTTGATGCGTAGGGGCGGGATATTAGTAGCCCATATACATATCATCCCTCAAAGTCTCAAACTGACGATCTCGGCCGAGTTTGAGCCCGCAATTACACCATGTCGTTGGGACCAACCACAACCGCTGGGCCAACATCATCAACTCCATTAACAGATCTGCAAAACTGCTCGACGACCTCACAAGTAACCACATGTTCGTCGACCTCCATTTCGGCGACCTCACCACAAAGCCAACCACAACAACTGGCCTACCTCAGTTGACCGGGCCGACTTCTCGGTCTCGCCCGCCGGCCAGCACATACTTCACAGTCAGGTCCCCGACCTCACGATCGCCGTAACCGACATCGTTCTGCCCAAACCTCGTAGCTTGACCGACTTCGACCATTAAAATCGACTGACCTCATCATCTCCAGATCGGTCCAACCTCGCCGACCTCAGTCGTGGGAACCCGACTTCACTTTTCCCGATTCACCAATCGTTTTACAACTGAGGTCGATCTCACCTTTCCCGATCTCTCAACTCGCAACCGTCGAGCTGCACATCAGGACTGAGCTTATCATCTCCAAACTGATTTCGGCATCCCTGACCTTTAAAATTGCAGTCGACCCAACCTCGCCTTGACCGAAGTCCCGAATTCAGAGGTCGAATCGACCTCATCATCTTGTGGACCGTCTAAACGGACGGGCTCGACCTCACCACGGTCAGCCTTCGATTCACACAACCAGGGCCTAAACCGACCATGGCTGACTTCGAACTTCAAAGCCGCTTCTTGGGCCGACATTAAAACGGGCCCCCAATCCGCCGCCGAGGCCCGACCTCGCCACAGCCCGGGCATCGCAAAACGCGGCCTCTGATTCACCGTCGGGGCCAGCCTTGCCTTCTCCGATCTCCAAAATCCCCACGGCCTAGTTTCCGAATTAAACCAATCGCTAAGCTTGGGGCTCGAGATTCGCCACCGAACTCCCTCTTGTCAAGATTTGGGGCTGAACTGGCGACCATCTCGGGACCAATTACTAAGATACAACAACAACAACATAGCCTTTTAGTCCCAAGCAAGTTGGGGTAGGCTAGAGATGAAATCCAAGAGAACCAATGGTAAGAAAAACACAAAAAGGGCTCAAAAGAAAAGGAAGAGATTTGAGCAAAAGAGAAAGGAGCAAAAGTCACGGTTCTGGCACATTGATTCCTAGCCTCCAAGCGCTCCTATCCACCGCTAAATCCTTGGAGATATTCCAATCTGTAAGGTCTCTCTTAACCGACTCTTCCCAAGTGAGATTAGGCCGACCTCTACCTCTCTTTACATCATCGACCCGCTGTAGAACTCCCCTATGCACCAGTGCATCAGGAGGCCTCCGTTGGACATGTCCGAACCACCTCAGCCGATGTTAAACCAATTTCTCCTCAATTGGATCCACCTCGACCCTATCTCGAATATCCTCATTCCGGATTCTATCCCTTCTTATGTGCCTGCAGAACTAACGCAACATACGCATCTCTGCTACACTTAGTTGTTGGACATGTTGCCTTTTTGTAGGCCAACATTCAGCACCGTATAGCGTCGCCGAGAGAATCGCCGTCCTATAAAACTTACCTTTTATCACAGAGAACGCCCGAAGCTTGACGCCATTTCAACCTACCGGCTGCAATTCTATGCCTAACATCAACATCAATGCCACCATCCTTTTGTAGCATCGATCCTAAATACTGGAAAGTCTCCTTCTTAGCCACCACTTGCCAGTCAAGGCTAATGTCACCATCATCATGAGTAGCCATGCTGAAAGCGCACGTCATGTGCTCGGTCTTCGTCTTACTAAGTCTGAAGCCTTTCGACTCTAACGTGTCCTTCCACAGCTCTAACTTCCTATTTACCCCTGCATTACTCTCGTCAACTAGCACCACATCATCAGCAGAACATACACCAAGGGATATCACCTTATATGTTCCTTGTGGCCTCATCCATCACCAAGGCAAATAAATAAGGGCTCAATGTTGACCCCTGGTGTAGACCTATTTTAATTGAGAAGTCGCTGGTATCGCCCCCACATGTTCGGACACACGTCATCGCATCCTTGTACATATCCTTGATGAGGGTAATGTACTTAGATGAGACTTTGTGCTTTTCTAAGGCTCACCACATGACATTTCTCGGTACTCTGTCATAAGCCTTCTCAAGCTCGATAAAGACCATGTGCAAGTCCTTCTTTTGGTCCCTATATCTCTCCGTCAACTGTCGTATTAGTAAAATCGCCTCCTTGGTCGACCTTCCAGGCATAAACTCAAATTGGTTTTGGGTCACACTCGTCACTCGTCGTAGGCGATGCTCGATAACCCTCTCCCAGAGCTTCATCGTATGGCTCATCAACTTAATCCCACGGTAGTTACCACTGCTTTGAACATCTCCCTTGTTCTTGAAGATCGGTATTAAAGTACTTCTCCTTCATTCATCAGACATCTTGTTTGACCAGAAAATGAGGTTAAAAAGCTTAGTTAGCCATACTAACGCTCTGGCACCCAAACATCTCCACACCTCAATGGGGATACCATCAGGGCCCATTGCTTTACCTCCCTTCATATTCTTCATAGCCTCTCCGATCTCTGCCTCCCGAATTCTCCTCACCAAGCGTCTATTGGTATCCTCAAATGAGTCATTCAACTCTAGGGTAGGACCCTCACTCTCCCCATTAAACAATTTGTCGAAGTACTCTTGCCATCTGTCCTTGATCTCCCCCTTCTTCACCAGTGGCCGATCCGACCCATCCTTGATGCGTTTGATTTCGTTGATGTCCCTTGTCTTCCTCTCCTGAATCCTATCCATCCTATAAATGTCCTTCTCCCCCTCCTTCATGCCTAGGCGCTGGTAAAGGTCATCATAGGCCTGACCCTTCGCTACACTCATGGCACGCTTTGCAGCCCTTCTCGCTATTTTATAGCTCTCAATGTTGGTTGCGCTCTTGTCAAGGTGGAGACACTGGAAACACTTCTTCTTCTCCTGAATAGGCCTTTTCACGTCGTCATTCCACCACCAAGTGTCCTTCTCTTCCTGCTTGCCTCCTCTACTCGCACCAAGTACTTCTGCAGCCACCTTCCGTACACATGTTGCCATCTTTAGCCACATGTCATCTGCATCTTCTCCTTCTTCCCAAGGCCCCTCGCCTAGTCTCCTATCCTTAAACGTCTGCGCCGCTTCCCATTTAAGCTTCCACCACTTCGTTCTTACAGTCTTGGCATGTTTGTGCCGGTGGACACGTATTCGGAATCGAAAATCCGCCACCACCAGCTTATGCTGGGGGACAACACACTCTCCAGGTATCACCTTGGAATCTACGCAAGCGCGTCTATCCTCCCTCATTGCAAGGATAAAGTCGATCTGACTTGAGTGTCGTCCACTATGGAAGGTCACCAGGTGAGATTCCCTCTTCCTAAAGAGGGTGTTCGCTATCAACAAGTCGTAGGCCATCGCAAAGTTCAACACACCCTCCCCCTCTTCGTCCTTACAACCATACACAAACCCTCCGTGCACTCTCTCGAAGCCTACATTAGTCGCACCCACATGGCCGTTTAGGTCTCCTCCTACAAAGAGCTTCTCGCTGGCAGGCACCATACGAACCAAGGTATCCAGATCCTCCCAGACTTGCCTCTTTGCGCTCTCACTAAGACCTACCTGAGGGGCATAGGCACTGATCAGATTTATGGTCAAATCTCCAACTACCAATCAGACTAGGATAATCCGGTCGCCTTACCTCCTAACATCTACAACTCCATCCTTAAGGCTCCTATCGATCAAGATGCCTACACCATTCCTACTCGATGAAGCCCCAGTGAACCAAAGTTTGAAGCCAATATCCTCCACCTCCTTCGCCTTCTGTCCCTTCTATTTAGTCTCCTGGACGCATAAGATATTTACACGCCTTCTAGTAGCTGCATCGACTAGCTCACGTAGCTTACCCGTTAGGGACCCTATGTTCCAACTACCTATACAGACCCTAGTTGGTTCGACTAGCTTCCTTGCCCTTCGCACCCGTCGAGAGAGATGCGAAGACCCTTGCTCATTTTCCACTACACCCGGGCGCCGATGTAACGCGCCACTAAGGAAATGATGAACCGGTCCTTACTCACTTAACACTATGCCCAAACCACAACATGGCGCGTCATCGACGGGGAGACGACCCGACCCTTGCCCATTTGACACCATACCCGGGTTTCGATATGGCGCGTCGCTAAGAGGATTACGCCCCAGCCAATTACCAAGATACAAAAAGTTAAACTATTCACTCATACACGACCGACCTTACACCTGCGATCGCTGGGAAGTCGAGTGGCAAGGATATTGAAGAATAAGAAGAAGAAGGTTAAAGAAGATACATCTGCGGTTGTGCCCTCGTGATGTAGATAAAAAACAGGAACCTTGGGCCTGATTAGTGAATATATGGGCTTATGAAATTGTTTTTAGAAAATGTAAAGTTAGTGGGCCTTGAAAAGATTTGTAATAGCTAGAGATAGGCTGAGATCACCAGGGCTAATAAGGAATCAAAATTTCGAAGTCGAAGAGCACAACTGAAACGTGAAGAATAGAGGCAGAAAAAGAGCCGACCTCTCCGAATTAATATTATTAGCTTGCACCTTGCACCGGCCCAAGGTAATCCAATTCTCAATTTCATTACAAATAAGTACATACATACATACATACATATATATATACATACATATATGTACAAATATGTACATATATATATGTACATATATGTACATATATGTATGTACATATATATATGTACATATATGTATGTATATATATATGTATGTATATATGTATGTACATATATATATGTACATATATGTATGTATATATATATATGTATGTATATATATATATGTATGTATATGCATATGCATGGTTTGGTTCAAATGCGGCCGCTTTTTTAAAGTGAGGACGTGAGATTCATTTTTAGCCACAAGATTTGATACATCATGCGTGGCCAAGATTTACTCTTTTCTTTTTATTATTTTAATTATTTAAATATTATTTTGGCCCGTTGACTCCGACGTTGACCGTTGACTTCCGGCGAAATCCGTTGACTTTCGGAGTTGATCGTTGCCTTCCGGCGTTGACCGTTGACAACTAACCTTCCAACTAGATTAGTTCTCTGTAGTTGCTAGGTTAGTTCTATGTAGTTGCCAGGCTAGTTCTCTGTAGTTGCTAGGTTAGTTGTCTGTAGTTGCTAGATTAATTCT
This sequence comes from Striga asiatica, assembly GCA_008636005.1. Classification (NCBI taxonomy): domain Eukaryota; kingdom Viridiplantae; phylum Streptophyta; class Magnoliopsida; order Lamiales; family Orobanchaceae; genus Striga; species Striga asiatica. The sequence continues at coordinate 1,392,268 of BKCP01008737.1, read as the reverse complement.
CTGTAGTTGTTAGGGTAGTAGTTGCTAGGTTAGTTCTCTTTAATTGCTAGGTTAGTAGTCTGTAGTTGCTAGGTTAGTTCTCTGTACTTGCTAGGTTAGTTGTCTGTAGTTGCTAGGTTAGTTCTCTATAGTTGCTTGGTTAGTTGTTTGTAGTTTCTAGGTTAGTAGTTGCTAGGTTAGTTCTATGTAGTTGCTAGGTTTGTTATCTATAGTTGCTAGGTTAGTTCTATGTAGTTGCTAGGTTAGTTCTCTGTAGTTCCTAGGTTAGTAGTAGCTAAGTTAGTTCTTTGTAGTTGCTAGTTAATTCTCTGTAGTTGCAAAGAGTTGTCTGCATTTTAAGAGTTGTCCTCATTTGATCCGCCCCCTATATATGTATATATATGTATATACATCAGAAATAAATATCTTTACGTATATATACACCCAAAATAAATATATACGTATAGCAAAAAAAAACAAAAAAAACAAACGGCCACTTGTGCCATTAGTCGGCGTTAAAAATCGACGTTCTGAAAAAACTGGCCTTTGTGCCATTAGTCGGCGTAAAAAACCAACGTTCTGAAAAAACCGGCCTTTGTGCCATTAGTCGGCGTAAAAAACCGACATTCTGAAAAAACCGGCATTTGTGCCATTAGTCGGCGTAAAAAACCGACGTTCTGAAAAAACTGACCTTCGTGCCAACAAGACGAATACCGCACCGCATCCCGCAAAACAACCACTACCGGGACGACCACTCCGTAGTTCGATTCGATCCACCAGGCCAACATCAAACCACCGACCTCGTAATTGACATGCTGACTCATTGGCTAACCTCACAATGGTTGACCACTCTATCGCTTGACAGACGACCAACCTCAAAGATTACCGAGCCGCATGATCACGGTCGAGCTCGAAATTGTGGCCTCATCATGGACGACCTGACTAATCACCGCCACTCGATCGACCTCAACACTTGTTCGACTACTCAAGATGGGGACACCTTCACAGTCCAGCTCAAACTTCCAACCGGGGCCCGACCTCGTGGCTAGAAAAGCAGAATCCGACCTCATGAATCGCTCAGTCAACCGTAGCGCCCGAGTCGTCGCGTTGGCACCCTCATCCTGCCATTTCCTGAGCATTTGACAGACTTCTTTCAAGGCCGATTTATTATTACCCCACTGAGTAGTCCCGGTTCATCCACTATGTGCTGGTTTATGATTCGCTTGCCGCGGGACCAGCTCTCCTGGATTGAGTTATTATTCGTCCGCAGACAAGCCCATTTCCACTAGACCGATTATTATACACTCGCCTCCGACCTCACTTATCTACGCCGGGGCCGAAATCACTTATCTATGATGGGGCCGAGATCGTTTATCAATGCCGGGTCCAAATTCATTTATCTACGCCAGAGCCGAAGTCACTTGTCTATGCTAGAGGCTAGCACGACTCACTCATTCACGCCGCGACTGGTCACATATTTACGACGTCTATATTTCCTCTTCGTGGAGCCTTGACTCCGGCTGGATTGACGTCCATATTTCTTCATCGTGGAGCCTTTGCTCCAGTTGAGCCGACGTCCATATGTCCTCGCCGTTGAGCCCGACTCCGGCTGAGTTGATGTCTCTATTTTCCTCGCCGTCAAGCCCGACTACGGCTGAGTTGATGTCTATATTTTTCTCGCCATCGAGCCCGACTTTGGCTGAGCCGACGTCAATATTTCCTCGCCATAGAGCTTCCGCTCTGGCTAAGTCGACGTCTATATTTCCTCGCGGTAGAGCTTCGACTCCGGCTGAATCGACGTCTATATTTCCTCGCCGTAGAGCTACGACTCCGGCTGAGTCGACGTCTATATTTACTCGCCATAGAGCTACGACTCCGGCTGAGCTGATGTCTATATTTTCTCGCCGTTGATCCCGACTCTAGCTGAGCCGACATACATATTTCCTCGTCGTAGAGCTTCCGCACCGGCTGAGTCGACGTCTATATTTCCTCGCCGTAGAGCTTCGACTCCGGCTGAATCGACGTTTATATTTCCTTGCCGTAGAGCTACGACTCCAGCTGAGCCTATGTCTATATTTTCTCGCCGTTGAGCCCGACTCCGGCTGAGCCGACATACATATTTCCTCGCCGTAGAGCTTCCGCTCCGACTGAGGCGACGTCTATATTTCCTTGCCGTAGAGTTTCGACTCCAGCTAAGTCGACGTCTATATTTTTCTCGCCTTGGAGCTTAAGCTCTGGCTGAGATGACGTGCCCAATTCTTACATCAAATCCTGAAGTTGATTTGGTACGACAAATGCCTATTACGCCAAATCCTGAAGTTGATTTGGTACGACCAATATTCCGGCAAGGCACAACACCTACTGGTAGACAAGAATGGCGGTAACATCATTTATCGCACGTGCTCATCATATATTTACACATTCATACATACATTCATCACATACGTGCATCATACATGTATCTTGACATCAACAAACAAGCCAAACCTTGAAAGTGACTGGTTCGGACAACAGTGCCCAAAAATTAACCAAACCCCTATAGTGGTTTGGGTCGGCCAAAATGCCCTAAAACAAAAAAAATGTCCAGCAGAGCCAATCCTAAAAATGAATACAAAAAGAGTCGTTGCAAAGTCATCGCATGCACTTCAAATCACGAAAAACATTCCGAAGGACCCAAGCGCCCTACGTATCAATCGATCTAGCCATTAAGGCTCTTATCCGAAATTCAGCTCTTTTGACGAGCATAATATCAAATATCGGGCACCGCATCACCCGACCAAGTAATAACAAAACAAAGATGAGGCCAAAGACCGGATACCAAATTATCCGACCAGGTCCACATGACGTAGAAAAATAATCAACGGAAATAAAAAAAATCGCGCCATCTCATTACGACAAAATCGCGAATACGATGATACGATCAACTTAAAATTGCCAAACGAATCATATCGGCAAACGTCTTTGCGCATATTGATTACAATTCAAGGGGCCCGAGTGCCCACACAATTCCATACCATTGTCGTCGTTGCAAGAGCAAATTAATCAAATGCTTCACATTGCATGCAAAACGTGAAAATGGGTACCAAATTACCTGACTTGGCCTCTTAGGCCCCATTCAATAATAATTCCAAAGAATTGTCCATCCATTTCACGGACTCAGCTCATCAAAGAGCATTAAGCGCGAATAACATACCAAACGTCAAGCTAAAGCTTGAAAACGATCAGCAAAACGTCCATGGGTCCCAAAGCACCCAGATAACTTCAATAAGATATTTATCACAACTTAAAGAGCATCAAGCTCGAAAAATTCATAAGCGAAAAATCCGCCAAATTGATAGTAAACGCGACTTCAAAACAGTTCTGTTCAGAAAATGTCCTAAAGTCGGGGGCCTAATGTTGATACCCAATTTGGCCACGATTAATAAAAATGCTACACGTGGATATGTATTAAATAAATATAAATATAGCAGGTTCTCTGAGCTGATTATTTAATATCGACCGAGTTTTCGAGTGCCCAAATGATCCACGTTCGAAGCCGAGCAGAATTAATATCATCAGCTGACCCGAATATCGAGAAGGTCTGTTTCCAACAGACACAATAATTGCCGATAAAGTAGACGTCAATTGAAGCCGTCAAGTGTCACGATCGGGCCCCATGACGTCATCTCACATTAAACACAAATGTCCCCTTTTTACCTATTTTTTAATAGACCACTTTTAAAAGAGCCATGTACATGTAATGGTGAGGGCAGAGAGAAAAGGAGTAGGACACTATTCCTTCATCTTCTACACACAAAATCAAGAAAAAAAGGGTAGATCTTCATCTCCCAAAAATCAATAAAATTGCATATTAATTAAACAACGATTATTCACAGAAATAGGGGTGTATTTTTCGTCGATACAATTTCGTTTATCAACATCCGTTTTGGTTCGAATTGCAATTAATTGGGAAGTGATTGTTGAGTTAAGTGATTTGAATAACCTGCTCGTTCAAGTACTCATCCTCAATAACTCTTCGTAACAAGAGAACAAACTTGAACGACAAATTAAGAAGTCATTTAACACCTAGGCAATACAGTTACGAACAAGTCTAGCTTATACAAGCTTATTTCGACCGACTCCTCCCCTTTCAGTTCTAAGAGTCGATTAAGATAGACTAGAGGTTGGTTAACCGACTAATCAAATAGAATCACCAACATCATGCAGGAATAAATCAAATTCAATTGGAACAATTGGAACTTGAAGTGTCACCCTTCAACAATTCTCAATATTCAAGCTTAATAATTGAAAAACTCTTTTAAACGATCAACATCAACCACCATAATCAAATTAAATGTATAGAAAAACTTAAGATTAATGGAAATTGAATGATGAATCCGATAAAGAAGATTAATTCGAAAGTAATAGCGAAATGCGAGTTCAAATCCGTGTTCTACGTCAAAAACGATGTAGGAAAAGATGAAAAACGAGTAAAGGAACGAGAGAGGTAGGGTTTTTATGTTTCTGTGTGTGATAAGATCTTAAATCGATCCCGATCTCGTATTTATAGTTGCAGGGACTCGCAGCGCAGAGAGATGGTGGCACGACGCAGAGGATCAGTGTGGCGCGGCGCGGCAGGGCAACACGGGGGCGGAGGGACTAGGTGCTACAGCGTGGCGTGCTGCTGGGGCTGCACTCTCTGTACGAGCGCGACAGGTGTCACGCGTTATCCCGCGGCGTGATGCATCAGGAACGGCGTGACATGGCGCGAGGGAAAGCAGGCGTCGCGGGCGTAGTGTGTGGCACGGGCGCAGAGCGAACAGGGTGCCACAGTGTGGCGGGGCAACGCGGCGTGACACCTGGGAGAGCTGCTCTGGAGGGGATTGCGGTGGTCGTCGCGGCGCGGCGCACGTGGCACTGGGACTGGTAGCTAGCTTCCGTGCACGACTTCACCTCTCGGGCTCGTTTGAGCTCGTCTGGTATCGGAATTTGATTTCGCGTTTTTTTGTGTGTTGCCAACGAAACGCTCTATTCAATTATGTTCACTCAGTCCAATTATCGTGAAAAATAAATCCTCTCGAATCTTCCAAGTTGCACACCAAAGACGAAGAAAAACAGAAAAACGACCGATAAACACAAGAAAACCAAAATAGAGCGAACCACGAAATAAACCACAAAACGAACTAAAAATCAACTCAAAGACCTAATATGGGGGGAAAAGAAAGGCAAAATAATAACGAGAAACGCAACAAAAATGGGACAAACAACTACCCCACACTTAAACCTTTATTCGTCCCAAACAAAAAGACACGAAAAGAACAGAAAAAAAAAAAACAAGCAAATGAGCATGGACAATAGTTGCAGATAAGAAAAGTCTCAAATTAATCAACTCAGCCGAGGAGACTTCCAATGACCACTATAACACACCTCAATTACAAATCGAATGCTACGCTTTGAAAAGACAATCTCTCGAGCACGGAAATATAATATATATGCCTCACATAGTTTCTTACATGAATATGAAATGGGCACACTCAAATTGGTCGGTGATCATGTTTCAACATAAGCTTGTCTATCGTCTATTCATACTCTGTGATCATGTTTCAACATAAGCTTGCATATCGTCTATTCATATTCTAAAACAATCAAAGATCATGAATTTGCAAATCAAGAGGACTTTCGGGGTTGCAGTGTAGGCATTGGTCAATGGAAGGATACATATAAAGATAATGTGGCTTAAATAAACAATCACACTCTCGAGCACATAAGTTACTCAAATACCTTGCCACATTTTCGTAGTCAACATATAACTAATCACTCCCACCAAAAAAACTCCATACACTACTCACACATGCTCAAGCTGAAATTCAAATTAAGTTCTCGACTGTGTTTTCTCTTTTTTTTTTTTTTTTAGGGAGTTTGCCTTTTTCCTAACAAGATCGAGACGTAAGGACAACATTCTTCCCCTTGTAAGCGAAGTAGAATCCTTTTCGTTCGTCTTGCGAGTTCCCATTTCTTTTTTTATCATTTTTCATTTCATTTTTTTAGTCAAGCACTATACTGCAACTCAAACAAGTTCTAAACCTCCTCCAAACACATATTAGAAAGATACGTCATCATCACAAGACGCACTGTCAAATTTCAAATAATTCAATCAAATCGGCTGACATGAAACACGGTTCAAGGCTCAACGAGCTACTAATGAAAATATAAGTTCAAGGGCCAATGAAAAAGGCTAAAACGATCAATTTCAAAGAAATGCCTCAATCATTTTTACGAATCACTACTTCAATCGCCTCATTTCAAAACAAACTCAAAGCAAGTTCTAATCAACCAAGGATCCGACCAATATCTCTCAAGAAACAAGTTAAGGCTCAAACCTCACATAAGGTAAATAAATTTCCAACAAAACGACAGTCAAGTTCACCAAGATAAGCTAGTCATGATCATCATCATATCTCCTCAACTTCATCAACAATTATCAACCAATCTCAAAATTCACCACAGTCCATACTCACAAAACACACAAACTGACTCAAGATAGAACATTCAACAAAAGCAGAAAAAGAAAACAACCTAGAAAAACTAGACCTGGTCAACCATGTAGACACAAAATCATGCAAAAACTCCCCCACACTTAAGACCGAATAATGTCCACAAACACAAAAATAAAAAGAAGGGAAAAGTACAAACGTACAGAGCACAATGACTAGATCAGTCACTGTAAATCCGGTGGTGCAGGTGGAGGGTGGAGGTAGTCAGGCCCCAAAAAACGGCGGGCGTCTGACACATCAAATCTCTCGCCCCATTCGGATCGGGGCAGCTCCATCGAACTCGGTTGGGGAGGCTAGTGTGGCAGTTGGTATAGCATCCTTTCGCGACACGGATATGGCCCTACAATGGCCTCTTCGTGTACTCTCACATGCACGCTTCCTCGGTAAGCTGCTCAATCGCCCTAAGGTATGCACACTCTTCTACCAACTTCACTTGCGGCTTGATCCGAGTCTCTCGGACGGAAATCGAAATTGATTCTCCCAATACAGTCATGCACGCGGTTCGCTTTTTTCACATCAATGACCGTGCTAGTGGTTGCCGTAAAGGGTCGCCCGAGGAGAATAGTGTGCTCCTTACCATTTTCTTGCACGTTCCCCACATCAAGCACAACAAAGTCCACGGGGACTATCAACTTCCCCACTTGGACGAGCACATCCTCCACAATCCCTTCTCGTTGGCGGAACGAACGATCTGCAAGCTGTAAGCGCATCCTGGTGGGCTTCAAATGTCCGAGCCCGAGCCGATGATTGACTGCAAGTGGCATGAGGTTTATGCCTGCTCCAAGATCGAGCATCCCTGGAGTCTCTTCCCTATTCCCGAAGGCTAAAGTGATCACAAAGCCTCTGGGGTCTTTTTCCTTCTTTGGTAAGTTATGCTGAAAGACACTCGTAGCTTCACACATAAATACCTTATCGCTACTCTTGAGCCTCTGTTTATTCGCCGCCAACTCCTTGAAAAATCTTGCATAAGCTGGTATCTTCTTCATCACGTCGGGAGAAGATAGGTCGACATTGGTCTTAGCCAACATCGCATGGAGGTCCCGAACCATTTTGCGGTTCTTCTCCTCCAAGAGTCGGCTTGGGAAAGGGATTCTGGGTCTGTATGGTTCGGGGATTTGTGTAAGGTAGGCTCGGGTGGTGGTGTCACTGAGGCTACTTCCATTTTCCTTTACTTCCTCGGGCCCTCTTTTTCTCCTTTCACCTATTCGGGCATAATCACAGTCACCGCATTCGCATGCTCGGGCTGACTAGGCAACTTCCTCTTGTTCAATTCATTCTCGATGGTCCCGACCCATGTGGCTAGCTTTTAACGCCCCTCTTTTATTTATCGAAAATCAGAATAAATTTTTCAAATTCATTTCAAAACACCTAAGCCGCTACTCATTTTCAAGTCGAACTTCAATACTTAACCAATTTTTCAATAATCAATCAATCTCAATACTCAATCCTCAAACATCATTTCAATTATCAATAATTCAGTCATCAATAAACAATACTGCAATCCAATACCCAAACCGGGTTTCTGAAATTCATAATATCTAGGAAGTACACTCCCTATCAATAATCCAATATTCAATATTCCAAAATGCAATAATATCAAAAGTAAGTTCAATAGGCGGAAGCATTAATCATATAAATAGACCACCACTCGCGTCCCTCCGCCGTGCTCGCAACACTAACCTGCATCCATGAAGAGCAGGTGGGGATGAGCACAAGAGGAAACAGTAGTGCTCACCACTATGCAGTAAACGTTATTCACAATAATGAAACAGTAAGCAATAATCAATATGGTATGGTCTCAGCATGTATACGAAGCAATAATCTATCCCATTCTCCTGTCAATTATGTCAATAATAAGACTCATGTGCACACATACGCATAGACTACTGCTGAATTTATATCGAATGCCCTCCGGTTCTACATCGAGTGCCAGCTAATAGAGTAACCCACTACTGCTGACTATATATCGAATGCCCTCCGGTCCTACATCGAGTGCCAGCCAGTAGGAGTAAACCACTACTGCTGACTATATATCGAATGCCCTCGGGTCCTACATCGAGTGCCAGCCTGTAGGAGTAATCCACTACTACGGGGTAAAATACCGAATGCCCCTCGGGCTTCTATCGGTGCCCAAGCCAGTAGAAGTAAATCCTCAAGGGAGATTACCCAATGGGTACGTTCTATAGCTATGGGGATAATCGTTCGACGGCCGGTACAGCTCACATCGAAGGCTACATGGTTCACATACATACATTGATCATACCACAAATTATACATTAATAACATTTACAGCATAGCAAATTCTAGAATAACAACCCACCTGGTAATTCGGTAGAGAAGGCACACAAACAAGTCGGTAGGTCGAGGGCTCGATTCCTCAAACATCTACATTAAGTCCATATACTATAATCAACATCTATTTTGGCTTAAACGGAAAACATAATCATACTTAGTCGAACTTGATTTGGCTAAGTTGTTCGTGTAGTCCTGTAGACATTGGAACACTTAGACTCCACACTTATACTCAACCAAATGCACATGGGAGATTGCAAAATCCAAATCCAAGATTGACCAAGTCAAACACACAAAGGAACAGGAGGTCAGTCGATTTACAGTTTTTAATACAAAAACCATATATTTGAAAATACCAGTTTTTAAGCACAAAAACAAGTTGGTCAGGTTATCAAATGAGTTAGGATCTGAAATTTTAACCAAACATTCACCTCCCAGAACTTAGTAAAACCACCAAATTTCAGCCCCAAACTCAAAGTAGGCTATTTTATAAAATTCGAGCAAGTTTATGGCGAAAACGAACATAAATTAACAACCAGACCAAATGAATGATTCAAACTCTGAAATTTTTATCCAAGGAACCTCAGCATGTGAGTAACAGTGTGTAAAAGTCTCAGCTTTAAACACCTAATATGCGAATTAATAAAATTGTTACAACATTCAACAGCTTTCGAATTTTCAACGGAATTGAACCTAAATGAACTCTAAAAATTCCAATATTTTAACAGCATGAAAAAAACCACTATACGGGAATTCCAACCAAAAATCAGAAGTTTGGAGCATCAGATCGATTTTCCATAATTAAAATAATGTAGAAACACAAAATAATTTATTTACCTAAGCTAACATAATTCAAAAATTAATAAAAAATTTACACAGCAAGTCAACAATCCAGAGACAAAACATACTCGAATTTCAGACAAGTTGGAGCACTACACAATTTATTATGCATTTAACATGAATCTGAACAGAAATAATTCTAATTAATTAAAATAGCTCCAGCCCACATAAAATTATGAAATTTTTACACGAGCTACATAATAAACATAGAAATCTTGACACAAAATTTTACTTCGATCGAATCAGTATGCAATTTATTATGAATTTATCAAATATTCAGCAGCTAGTTAGGTTTCGAAAAATCATAAACGACTCAATACTCGACCAATTCGTCAAAGGCCTTCACCATAAGACCAAGAACTCAATAAGGTTCATTTTCCACAGTCCTAAACACGGATTTAACGAGGTCTTATTCAATTTCACAAAATCGAAGAGATCGTTACATAAGACAAATACAATTAAGGCTATGCATACTCATATCAACAAGGCAGCACATATATACATATTCACATAAAAAATAAGTCCAGGATAAGCCACCCATTACCGTACTCCAACGGGGAGACGAGAAAACGGGGCTAGGGCTGGACATGGTGCACTCGGCTGTCGGTCAATGCTCCTTCCAATGTCCAATGCTAAATCCATTTATTCCATTCCAATTTTAGCCCATAAAATTTATTTGGCCCATCACACACTTAAGGCCCAAAAGTGTCACCAAGGCCCAAAATCCTTATTCTTCATTTTGTTTTTCCTTTTTCTTTTCTTCTCCTCTTTCCTCTTCTTTTTCTTTCCTTTTCCCCCTATTCTCTTCCATTTTCCCGTTGCCCTTTCTTCCTTCTTCTTCTTCCCAAATTCCATTTTCTTCAAATTAACCATCCACACGTAAGGCAACAATTTACTGCATAGCAATTTTAATTAACCCATAAACGAACGGCTTAGATTCGAATTACACGATTACACCAAAATCGCCGACGACGAACGTTTTAAAAACGATCGAGTACTTCATCATAGGATTTAAGTCGACCGCACGACCATTAAAATAAATAAAATCTCATAAAAATATTCGATAAATAGAATAATCTGAGAAATTCTATAAATCGAACGGGGCACTACAATCTATCCTCCTTAAAATATTTTCATCCTCTGAAATACAAAAGGACACGCATCTGAAAGGAAAACGACAGACTTGAACCGGAATTTTCAATCAGGAGATTCAGGTATCCCCTCCAAAACTCGACCCCGCTCGCATGAGTCTTATCGCCCTATACTCGAAAAGTATATACTCACATACAGGACCCAATCCAACTCGCCCTATACTCATATGGTTGCCTTCTTGCATGAGAGGGTGATCAGTCCTACCCGAGCTCAGGCGTACATCCTCTTGCAAGGGACCCAGTCCGGCTTGAACTATACACATGAGTATCGACAATTTTGCATCATACCTAACAACACACAAGACCTCAACAGGTCGTTCGGTGTATTGCTAGCGTACTCCGACTGCCTCACATTCAAGATGGGCACGTGACGCCAAGCTTCAGTCTCGACTCCGAGTCACACTGATGACTTGCTCACGATTTCATCTCGGGTCGTGCGTCTCCATCAGAGACAACGACACGGTGCCACATACACACAACACCACCCCATTGTGCTCATACTCTGGATATCGACTCCATGAGTCGAGCGTAGTCCATATGCACAACATAAGGCTTCGCCCAAAAGCAATACGAACTTCCCAATTTGCCGACTCGAGAAAGTCTCAGGTAAGGCATAGGGACTTATCGACTTCACTCCTTACTCGAATACCATCGATTAAGGAGTCATACACAATTTAGTGAAACTTGGAGCCCTCGGTTTCAAGTTTGGGGTAACATAAACAGCTCAACGAAACTAGTCGAACAATGAAATGAAATTGAGGGTTCGGGGTTAGTGTACTGTCACTCAAGAGGCGGCACGTTCGCTGGCGCTGCATAAGCGGGGCGCTGGGATGCGTGCGTACCCACTTACTCGGAGACCAACTGTAAGGTCAAGGTTCGGCCACATCCGCTGGCTTGGGGAGTTCGTGCGTACGGTGATGACGGCTGCAGTTCTCGTGCGAGTCAACGGTCGGCCCCATGATTGGCCTCACGTCTCTCAGCACAGCGTGCGTGCTCAGCCACCACTTCGCATGGCTACACCCGGTCAGGGCCGGCTTTCGTTTCAAGGTTCCACAAAAAAGAATGGTTTTACCAAATTTCGAAAATTGTTGGCTTAAATCGAAACAATGTGCTTTTCAAACGTTTCACCATCTAAAAAATTCAAGGGTTTCAAAAATAACAAGGTGTAAGTTCCAAGTTCCAAGTCCACTATCTACCAATGACACACTATAACACACGAAAAGAACACACGCTTGTGATAGACGAGAATCCTCAAAAGAATTCGAACACGGTTTTCCAGTCGGGAGTAATCCCAAAGAATAGCTACTGCCGGGAATTACGACAACTAGCTCGCCTCGACTCTTCCGACTAACAGTGTCGGCTGTCACGTCAGCTCTTACCCAAGTAGCTAACCGTGCCAGTAGTCCTGATCGAGCGCAACTCACTTCCCAACCTTCACACACTGAAAATTCGAACTCGAAGTTTCTCCCGAAATTCCGAAAGGAGTAAAAGAACGAAAATTCTTACGATGAGCAAAATTTAGAATAAGGACGGTCTTGCACTACGCGATGTGCTTGCTTCGAACGCGACTATCTTCCTTAAAAGATTTCTGCATAATCCTTTAAGGTGGAAAAACACTCCATCTTCTTATCGAATCGAATTGTGCTGGCTTCAGTTCCTGTGCGTTTATCTCGATGCCGAGCATGAATAACTATTGTCTTCCTCGAAGGTAGGTTATCCACAAAAGTGGCGATAGAAAATTGTGCCCTCGAGTCTTCTTGATAATTTAGCGATGACATCCGAACGAAACTCACATACTTCGCAAGCGAATAAAGATAAGCAGAAACAAAAAGATGCTTAATCTCACTTGCAATCAGGTTTTTCAAAACAAAGTCAATTCCCAGCATAAGATAAACCAGAATTAGCTAAACTTCAAGAGAAGCAAATTTTAAAGTTGAAAAGCTTAAAATAGTTTACACAGCGAATTCAAAGTAGGGGAAGATCAAGCGAAATCCTCAAAATACGAAAATTGGATAACAAAAAGAAACCTCAAGCACAATTCAAAATTGTTTTCTATGCGAATGGGATAAAAAAAGTTTGCATGAGTCTACAAGAAGACAAGAATTTAAGAAAGGAAGTACGACTACTTCGCCTTCACGAGTCCACGATTCACTGTTTTCATCATCGATTCAAGCTGTTCCTGGTAAGTCCCGCTGTCACTGGAAAATTGCTCGCGGCTCAATTTACGGAAGAGAGTTTTTTATGTCTCTTTCAAGACAGAAATGTCACTCGAAATAGCGACATAAGGTATTCACATGGTGTCGGATCGCCCTATCCGCCTTAAGAACTAAGTCGGATTCCTTCGCAAGGACATAAAGAGGATATTACCCCAACAGGGTCGTACAACAGCATGCACAAGGCACCTAGACTCTTTCCCCAGTTCGCATTCGACTGGGTTCTAAACGCAACTGACAATGGTCACAAACTTCCGATTATCCCATGCACCTAAGACTTCTTCGGTCGTCTGTTCCCTTCACTTAAGCCTTCTTCTTTCGAGATGGCACTGCGAATGGCCCTCATTCGAAGAAACTAAATTTATATCGAGAGGACTGCTATAAACAAAACTCAGCTCGATAACAGCCTACTGATTTTTTTTTTCCAACAAATAAATTCTCAAATCAGAACTTAACTCTATATCGCTAGAGTTCAAGAACGTTTAAAAGTAGGGGGATAAATTCCAAAGCCCCGGTTTACATCTCACTATATCATAATACTTCACATAAGAAATTTTATATTACGCAAGTATTCATACCTGAGTTGGCGCGGCACGACGGAAGCGAGTGGTCATATACTACATCATTTTATGCAAGTACTTCACAGAGTTCTCATAATTCACGTATACCAGTCTACAGAAATGCAGACTGGCTCTGATACCAAACTATAACTCCCCACTTTTATTTGCCGAAAATCAGAATAAATTTTTTAAATTCATTTCAAAACACCTAAGGCGCTACTCATTTTCAAGTCGAACTTCAATACTTAACCAATTTTTCAATAATCAATCAATCTCAATACTCAATCCTCAAACATCATTTCAATTATCAATAATTCAGTCATCAATAAACAATACTGCAATCTAATACCCAAACCGGGTTTCTGAAATTCATAATATCTAGGAAGTACACTCCCTATCAATAACCCAATATTCAATATTCCAAAATGCAATAATATCAAAAGTAAGTTCAATAGGCGGAAGCATTAATCATATAAATAAACCACCGCTCGCATCCCTCCGTCGTGCCCGCAACACTAACTTGCATCCATGAAGAGCAGGTGGGGATGAGCACAAGAGGAAACAGTAGTGCTCACCACTATGCAGTAAACGTTATTCACATTAATGAAACAGTAAGCAATAATCAATATGGTATGGTCTCAGCATGTATACAAAGCAATAATCTATCCCATTCTCCTGTCAATCATATCAATAATAAGACTCATGTGCGCACCTACACATAGACTATTGCTGAATATATATCGAATGCCCTCCGGTCCTACATCGAGTGCCAGCCAGTAGGAGTAACCCACTACTGCTGACTATATATCGAATGCCCTCCGGTCCCATCGAGTGCCAGCCAGTAGGAGTAAACCACTACTACTGACTATATATCGAATGCCCTCGGGTCCTACATCGAGTGCCAGCCAGTAGGAGTAATCCACTACTACGGGGTAAAATACCGAATGCCCCTCGGGCTTCTATCGGTGCCCAAGCCAGTAGAAGTAAATCCTCAAGGGAGATTACCCGATGGGTACGTTCTATAGCTACGGGGATAACCGTTCGACGGCCGGTACAGCTCACATCAAAGGTTACAGGGTTCACATGCATACATTGATCATACCACAAATTATACATTAATAACATTTACAGCATAGCAAATTCTAGAATAACAACCCACCTGGTAATTCGGTAGAGAAGGCACATAAACAAGTCGGTAGGTCGAGGGCTCGATTCCTCAAACACCTACATTAAGTCCAGATGCTATAATCAACATCTATTTTGGCTTAAACGGAAAACACAATCATACTTAGTCAAACTTGATTCGACTAAGTTGTTCGTGTAGTCCTGTAGACAATGGAACACTTAGATTCCACACTTATACTCAACCAAATGCACATGGGAGTTCTCATAATCCAAATCCAGGATTGACCAAGTCAAACACTCAAAGGAACAGGAGGCCAGTCGATTTACAGTTTTTAATACAAAAACCATATATTTGAAAGTACCAGTTTTTAATCACAAAAACAAGTTGGTCAGGTTATCAAGTGAGTTAGGCTCTGAATTTAATCAAAAATTCACCTCCCAGAACTTAGTAAAACCACCAAGTTTGAGCCTCAAACTCAAACTAGGCTATTTTATAAAAATCGAGCAAGTTTATGGCAAAAACGAACATAAATTAACAACCAAACCAAATGAATGATTCAAACACTGAAATTTTTATCCAATGAACCTCAACATGTGAGTAGCAGTGTGTAAAAATATCAGCTTTAAACACATAATATGCGAATTAATAAAATTGTTACAACATTCAGCAGCTTTCAAATTTTCAACAGAACTGAACCTAAATGAACTCTAAAAATTCTAATATTTTAAGAGCATGAAATAAACCACAAAACAGGAATTTCAACCCAAAATCAGAAGTTTGCAGCATCAGATCGATTTTCCATAATTAAAACAATTTCTGGCAGAAACACAAAATAATTTATTTACCTAAGCTAACAGAATCCAAAAATTATGAAAATTTTACACAGCAAGTCAACAATCCAGAGACACAACATACGCGAATTTCAGACAATTTGGAGTGCCACACAATTTATTATGTATTTAACATGAATCTGACCAGAAATTATTCTAATTAATTAAAAAAGCTACAGACCACATAAAATTATGAAATTTTTACACGAGCTACATAATCAGCACAAGAATCGTCGCACAAAATTTCACAGCGATCGGATCAGTATGCAATTTATTATGAATTTATCAAATATTCAGCAGCTAGTTAGGTTTCGAAAAATCATAAACGACTCAATACTCGACCAATTCGTCAAAGGCAAACGCCATAAGACCAAGAACTCAACAAGGTCCCATTTTCCACAGTCCTAAACACGGATTTAACGAGATCTCATTCGATTTCACAAATCGACGAGATCGATACATAAGACAAATGCAATTAAGGCAATTCATACTCATATCAACAAGGCAGCACATATATACATATACATATAAAAAATAAGTCCAGGATAAGCCACCCATTACCGTACTCCAATGGGGAGACGAGGAAACGGGCCTAGGGCTGGACATGGTGCACTCGGCGGTCGGTCAATGCTCCTTCCAGTGTCCAATGCTAAATCCATTTATTCCATTCCAATTTCAGCCCATAAAATTTATTTGGCCCATCACACACTTAAGGCTCAAAAATGTCACCAAGGCCCAAAATCCTTATTTTCCATTTTCTTTTTCTTTTTCTTTTCTTCTCCTCTTTCCTCTTCTTTTTCTTTCCTTTTCCCCCTTTTCTCTTCTATTTTCCCGTCGCCCTTTCTTCCTTCTTCTTCCCAAATTCCTTTTTCTTCAAATTAACCATCCACACGTAAGGCAACAATTTACTGCATAGCAAGTTTAATAAACCCATAAATGAACGGCTTAGATTCGAATTACGCGATTACACCGAAATCGCCGACGACGAACGTTTTAAAAACGATCGAGTACTTCATTATAGGATTTAAGTCGACCACACGACCATTAAAATAAATAAAATCTCGTAAATAATATTCGATAAATAGAATAATTCGAGAAATTCTATAAATCGAACGGGGCGCTACATAGCTGGCCTACTTGTGTCTCAAAACACTTAATGGAAGAATCCTGATTCGTGATGAAATTGAGAATCTTGTCTAGCTTATCGTCCATGTTGGGTGGGCTTGGTCCGGCTTCTCGCGTAGGCATCCTTATCATTTGTGCCCTTTGCTGCTGATGGTGGACAAAGTTGGTTTGGGGCGGCTGCTGATAGTGGTTGTTGGCCCATGAAAAGTTCGGGTGGTTTCGCCACCCATGATTGTACGTGTTCGAGTACGAGTCATTACCGCGCCGGTTCTGATAACTCTGTAGTGCATTCACCTCAGCATTCTGTCCTGTATAGTTCGGCTCGATAGCCGATGGGCACACCTCAGAACTGTGTCCCTGAACTCTGCATGCGCCGCAAACATTCACGGTCATAGTCTGCACCGGTGAAGCTTCTCTTGCATTTAGCAGTCGCATCTGCTCCGTGAGCTCGGCTAACTGCTGGGCCATCACATTGTTGCCCAGTCCGACCTCGTTCACTGTTGCCCTCTTCCCTCGGATGTTCTTCTGAGACGAGTTCGTGCTCATCCTCTCGAATATATCCATCAACTCCTCAATTATTTTTGCCTCGATGTCTCCTCCGGCTGCATTGTCCACCATGTACTGCAAGTTTTGGTGGAGAGAGTCGTAGAAACAGTTTGCCAAGAGCCCTGGAGAGAGATTATGATGTGGGCACTGCCTTTGGAGGTCTCTGAATCGCTCCTAGGCCTTATGAAGAGGCTCGTTTGGTGACTGAGCAAAAGAGATGATTTGGGACCAGATATCTTGGGCCTTCTGGTGGGAATAGTACTTCCCAACGAACTTTGAATACACCTCGGCCCAAGTGGTGAGAGAATCCAGTGCAAAAGTCATGAACCACGCCTTGGCTCGGTCTTTCAGAGTCTACGGAAAGCACCGCATCTTGAGTTGGTCCTCACTCAGCCCATGTAGAGGAAACGTCTGTAGGACGTTATAAAACTCTCGGATGAAATGGAATGGATCTTCATTCAGAAGTCTATGGAATGACGGGAGCTGATTGCAGTGGACCATTTTCAGCACATAGTTCCGTGCGTCTTGCTCCAACCGAATACATGATGTGATCGTCCCAATCACATCATGTATTCGGTTGGAGCAAGACGCACGAAACTAACCGAATACATGATGTGATCGGCCCGATCATTGGTTGGGTTAGGTTCCGGAGAAGGTCACGTGGAGGTTGTTGAGCCATCTCTTGTTTGCTTGGACGATCACATCATGTATTTGGTTGGAGCAAGACGCACGGAACTAACCGAATACATGATGTGATCGGCCCGATCATTGGTTGGGCTAGGTTTCGGAGAAGGTCACGTGGAGGTTGTTGAGCCATCTCTTGTTTGCTTTCCTCAGACGACTCGAGGCTAAGCTTGTCGAAGAGTTCCCTCAAGCTCTCGTGACTAGGTTTGTCATTCGGTGCTAATATACGTTCACTCCTGGTACACATACACTAAAAAAACAAACGGTTTACGAGCACCAATGATAGACAAGAGAAAATAAAACAAAAAGAAACACAGAAAACAAGAAAAACACAAAAACAAAGAGAAATATGGAAAATAAAAAAACTAGGCGCACAAAATAAATCCTAAACCCTCCCCGGCAACGGCGCCAATTTGTTGTAAATATTTTTTCCAGAGTAGAATCGAAAGATTCGTTCCTCAGGTCGTATCGGAAGGAAGGTTAGTCGGATTATTATGCACGTTTATTCAAACACAAATAAAAGAAATAAAATTCCTAAACATAGTAATTCAGAGATTAGTTTTGATTTTAATTATCAACTACTACGAACATTTAAATAAAGAAATCGAAATAGCAAGCAACAACGAAGAACAAGCAGGATTTAAGAAGCTAGGGAGTCGGGGATATCCGTTTTGGTTCGAATTGCAATTAACGGGCAAGTGATTGTTGGGTTAAGTGATTTGAATAACATGCTCGTTCAAGTACTCATGCTCAATAACTCTTCGTAACAAGAGAACAAACTTGAACGACAAATTAACAAGTCATTTAACATCTAAGCAATACAGTTACAAACAAGCCTAGCTTATACGAGCCTATTTCGACCGACTCTTCCCCTTTCGGTTCTAAGAGTCGATTAAGATAGACTAGAAGGTGGTTAACCGACTAATCAAATAGAATCACCAACATCATGCAGGAATAAATCAAATTCAATTGAAACAATTGAAAGTTGAAGTGTCACCCTTCAACAATTCTCAATATTCAAGCTTAATAATTGAAAACCCCTTTTAAACAATCAACTCGTATAAGAAGAACAACCAACAAGAACCACAATCACAAACGAGTCCAAAACATTAATCACCTATTCCCTAGCAATATAATTTAGCTACTCATAATCGAATTATCAATACAAACCACCATAATCAAAGTGAACATATCCATGAATTAAATATAGAAAAACTTACGATTAATTGAAATTGAATGATGAATCTGATAAACAAGATTAATTCGAAAGTAATAGCGAAGTCTGAGTTCAAATCCGTGTTCTACATCGAAAACGATGAAGAAAAAGATGAAAAACAAATAAAGGAACGAGAGAGGTAGGGTTTTTATGTTTCTGTGAGTGATAAGATCTTAAGTCGATCCCGATCTCGTATTTATAGTTGCAAGGACTCGCGGCACAGAGAAATGGTGCCATAGCGCGGAGGATCCATGTGGCGCGACACGACAGGGCAACACAGGCGCAAAGGGACTAGGTGCCGCGGCGTGGCGTGCTGCGGAGGCTGCACTCTCTATACGGGCGCGGCAGGTGTCACGCGTTGTCCCACGGCGTGATGCATCAGGCACGGCGTGACATGACGCGAGGGAAGGCAGGAGTCACGGGCGTGGTGTGTGGCGCGCGCGCGGAGCGAAAAAGTTGCCGCAGCGTGGCGGGGCGCGCGGCATGACGCCTGGGAGAGAAGCTCTAAAGGGGGTCGCGGCGCGGCGCGCACGTGGCACTAGGACTGGTCGATAGCTTCCACGCACGACTTCACCTCTCGGGCTCGTTTGAGCTCGTCTGGTATCGGAATTTGATTTTGCTTTTTCCTGTGTGTTGCCAACGAAACGCTTTATTCAATTATGTTCACCCGGTCCAATTATCATGAAAATAAATCCTCTTGAATTTTCCAACTTGCACACCAAATACGAAGAAAAACCGAAAAACGACCGAAAAACACAAGAAAAACCAAAATATAGCAAACCACAAAATAAACCACAAAACAAACTAAAAACCAACTCAAAGACCTAATATGGGGGAAAAAGAAAGAAAAAAATAATAACGAAAAAAGCAACAAAAATGGAACAAACAATCTTCTAATGGATTACCTTAACACCTACTTCGACTAATCTTGGTGGTGCGATTAATCGAAACTCCAGAACTCTCGAATATGTATAGAACTCGATTTTTCTCTTTCTTTTGGATCCTTAAAATCGAGCACTAGCATTAGTAGGGGAAGAGGTTGGGACATGGTGTATTTATAGGCTCCATTAGGGACCTTAAGGAGGTGCTAAATATGGGATTATCCAATTAGGCTTAGGCACTACAAAATTGGATATGGATTAAACTAGATGTGATTTAACTTGACGAGTTAAATTGAATTATTTTGAACAAATTGTTAAGAGTCACAATTTTCCTACTGGTTTATATGTTTTCCCTATTTCCAGTTAGTTATGATCGTTAGTCTTTTCTTTGTTGCTTTAAGTTGTGTTTTAGGCGTGCGTTTATTTAAGTAGTTTTGTTGCGTTTTTCTTGTTACTGTTAAGTGAAGGACGTGTACAAGTTGTAGGTACACTACATATTGATATAACACTCAGAAATAGCCCAATAGACCGGTCTGAACAGGTAGCTCAGTTAGGCAGGACTAGGAGAACTCTCGTATATACAGAAGTCAGATACTCAGTCAAATAACTGAACATGGGCTTAAGATACCGAGCTACCCGAAAAGACAAGACCTGGAGTTGTCGGCCTCTAGGAGCCCGACAGTTTTGTGCCAGTTCACCGAGCCGGCAGTTCGGGACCGGTTCAACCCGAGTTTGGCCGGATCCGATTTCGGTCTGGACCGATATTTATTTAAAAAAATTGAGAAGGGGGGGGGGGGGAGGGTTGAAGTTTAAAGAAATTGAACTTGAGTTTAGTTGACATATTATAAGTTAAAATATCAATTAAGTTGAAAAAAATCCTAACCATGCTCCATATCCTTTCCCAAGTAGAAGTCTTATTCTTCCTAACCTTATCACCTTCTAGAAGACTCCTTAGTCTCCTAACCCTATGTAATGTTCTAGAAGGAATATTCCTTCTCCTAATGGAATCTAAATTATGGAATATAATTAATTCCTAAAATCCTAATTAGAATTAAATAATAAAACATCCCACTAGAGTAATACTATTGCTCTCCCCATTTAGCTCCAATTTATTCAATAAATCAAACCTCCAAATGATTAATTAATAATAAACTGATTAATTATTCTAATTGACCAATTGACCTCCCTATGTTTAAGACTTAACTTTCGTTAATTAATTTAATTACTGACAATTAAATTAAATTGACTTCTTCCATTTCTGAAATTAGTACCATTCAGTTCGTTAATCATTATGTCGGATAATTATTCACCTGCAGGGTTTAACATAATATTCCTTACTGAGATCATTTCGGGGACGTCATCAACCCAGCGTACTGTGACATAGTGACTGTAAATAATTTATAACGGCACATCATATAAATACTCTTACTTACCAAGATAGTGAGTATGTGATTCTAACAGAATATGAATCACCCTTGCTAAATCAAATAAATAAGTAATAAATATATATGCCCATTTTATATTATCTTACAACTTAAGAGAACGCATCAATCACCGAAGGTCTAGATTATAACCACAATTAGTAAATCTTATAATCTTATCCTTTCGCGGTCCGTTCAATACTTATCATAAGTACTAGTGTAACCCATCATTCAAAGATCAATTGAATCAAGACTACACTACACTCTTTATCCAACCGGGGTCTCACTGTCTGTCTAAAATTATGAACGTTAAATTTATATTTTACAAGGAACCGATAATATGATCTTATGTTCGACACGATGAACCATATTATCTACAATATAAGATAATGGAGTTATGATTGCATAAATAAATAAACTGCAAACATAAATACTTTGACTAAAACACGATTGCCAGATCAAAATGAAATTGTTCATATCTGAAAGCCAAACTTTTACAACATATCTAACAGATAGTGACATGAGTCAAGTTTGAACATTGTTTAGACTTGACCAACATTCTGCATATTTGAGTTGGCGCCGAGAGGCGCATTTGGAGGCACCGCCAGCAGTTGAGTTGGACTGAAGAGTCGAAGTGGGAGCAAACTTAGTCAAGGTGGAGAAATGTTTGATTTTGATTATGTTTTGTTCCACATCGGATGTGTACCAAAGATGTGTATGATGTTTTTAGTATAAATAGGTCTCTTGCTTTGGGTTACAATTGCACCTTATTCTATTTTCTCATATCTTAGAAGAAAATCCTTAATTAAAGAAATCCTAATTTGTGGGTTATTTAACCCTAGTCAGGGGCGGACCTACTTACATGGTAGGGGGGGCCATGGTCCACCCCAATTTTTTTTATTTTTTTTAGTACTATGTATATATAATGTATAATATTATGTATATTTAATTATTTTGCCCCCCCTAAAAATATAAATTAAAGTAACTGATATATTAAATAGAAAGGTAGAAACAAAATCAATTTTTGAGGCACACGATTCTACTTCTCCAACTTTTCCTTTAATAAGCATATATAATATATAATACAATAAATTAAGTTAGTTAATTATTCTTAAACTATTAAACAAATAATTAAAGTAAGTAAAAGAAGTTGGAACTTCTCGTCGACCACAGAAAATTTGAAAAAATTTGGAGAGGAAGACAGGACGACTCGACGAGCACTGAACAAACAAATTGGAAAATTTTTTTGAGCATTCATCTTCTTCGGATCGGATAATTATATTTGTAAGTACTTTTGTTTATATCTTTATTTATGATATTATCTATTTGTTCCTTTTGAGCCATTTAGGTTTTAGTCAAGTTGAATGTATGAGGTTTTCTCGATTCCTATTCTTTTTTAGCCTCATTTAAAAAAATTATATATGTACTAAAAAACAATTAAATGATTGTTAAGTAGTTTGCATTAAGTTTTGATTTTTTTTTAAAAAAAAAATTGTGGAGTCCTCCCAAGCTCCAACGTATATAGTGGTCCAAATAAGGGAAGTGTTTTGTCCATCCTTGAAAATCTATAGTAGGTTTTTATTTATGAATTACGAGGATGTTTGTGTACTTGTTACAGCCAACTTATCTTTGAACAAATATACATATCCTAATTCCTATTGCTC
This sequence comes from Striga asiatica, assembly GCA_008636005.1. Taxonomy (NCBI): domain Eukaryota; kingdom Viridiplantae; phylum Streptophyta; class Magnoliopsida; order Lamiales; family Orobanchaceae; genus Striga; species Striga asiatica. The sequence goes on along the minus strand of BKCP01008737.1, from coordinate 1,369,207 downwards.
TATGTCTTTGCCAATCTATTTTTCTTCTTTTTTTTTTCTTTTTTTTTTTCCGGAACGATAGATTTACTATAAAAAGCACAAAAGTGCAAAGAAACAAATTACAAGACCCCAATGGGGTAATCTAAGACCCCAACAGGATAATGAGACAGGGGCCAACGGCCCAAACCAAAAACACGCCTAAAAAAGAACATGAAGAGAAAACTGAGAGGACACGCGCGTGGCGGCCTAGAGAACTCCACAACCGAAAATAAAGGAACATGAATAACAGAGCCACTGCACAATGCCTAGCCTGTATTCATATCCAAACAAAGACAAACAAACACACAGACCAACTAACAAACACTAAGCACAGAAAACAAAACACTAAGCACACAGACGAAACTAAACAAGGCAAACACAGAACAAAATAATACCAAAAGAGAAAACAATAACTAAAGCCCTTCCCCAATCGGGATACCACACCAAGCACAACAATGGTAGAATCACGGCCCAGTAGCCCGACCCAGAAACTGCAAAAGAATGCCTAACTGTATCGGGAGCCATCAGGCCCAATCCTCGTCCAGACGAACAACTCCACTGACGCCCGGAGACCAAAAAGCCAGACCAAAACAGTTAACAACAATGGTCCGAACCTCGAGCAAATAGCCCAGCCCAACAAACGCCGACGAATACTCTGAACCAGGCCCGTCGACCATGAGACCGACACCCAGAACCGGAGCCGACCTGCGCCGCGAGCCAAAGCCGAAAATCGCCCCGAACCAGAGCCGGCGACCGCGACTTCAACACCCGAATAAGGCCAAGAAGATCAAAATGGTCAGACAAAGACTCCACCCAAACCCTAGATCGGGAAATTGGGGTCGCAGCCCTCTCCCTGAGATCGCCAGAGGGCCGCCGCAATGGAGATGCCGGAGAAGAAACAGCCGCCGCCATTTACTCCCAGCTCCGAGGCTGAAACCGGAAAACGGCGATAGCATCTCCCCGGCGAAAAAGCTCCCCTCAGAGCATCGCATCTCACAGAAGAGGGCCGCGAAGGCCAGTGGAGCCACCACCGAGTACCTGCCGGGCCCTACTGAGGAAGGCGACGAAAGATTGTGTAGACGGCGACGGGATTTGGGAGGCGACGGGATGAGGGAGGCGACGCACTCTCTCTTCTTCTTTTTTAAAATTTCACTATTATATCTAGAATTGCCTATACCTTTTTAATATAAATATTCATTATTTTTATTTTATTTTCAAAGTATGGGGAAGTTATAAAGAATGACTCATTTTTTAAAAGAAAACATGATCAGATGAGGAAGGTAAAAGAGGAATTGCATATTATACCTTTATTCTAAAATCTTTGACTATCTTCATCGAAAGAGAAATTGCAAGATCTATTAGTATCGAGTCTGATGGATTTCGTGACTTGAAAGAACGTCGAGCTCAATTCTAATAGAAATGAAGTTTAAAAGATATGTATTTATTTTATTAAACCTTATTTTTTTAATTCCAAAATTGTAACTTTATGTCTTTGTTGTTAAGTATATGTCATTATTAAAAAAAAATAAAAAAGAAATTGTCCCATTAAACTTTTTTTTCTGGATCCGCCCCTGACCCTAGTTGTATTTTGTTGGTGAGTTTAGTAAATTTGGCGTTGCGGTTGGTGGCGCCCGGAGACCTAGACAATATTGATCGAATTCCATTATTAATTTTTTGTGTTCTTTTTCTTTTTCGTCTTTTATTTATTTGTGTTGACTTATTTCCGTTAGTAGTAGTGCTTGCTATATTTGTTATAGAGACATTTTTATACGCTTATTGTTCTACCCCAACAATAACTATCGCGAGATGTTTTAATTTTTATTTTATGTTTTAGATTTTAAAATTACACAATCTTAATCTGTAAGCTTGCATGTATTCAAAAGTCAATGAATACAGTAGGAGGAGGATCCTGGGCAATCATGAATATAGAATATAATTTATAAGTGTTATTTTGGATCCTTCCTTGTCTTCTCTCTCTTTATGTGGCATAAGGTACAATTAGCATTGGCTGTCGATCCCTTATTGCTCAATTTCATATTTTATTTTAATTTTTTTGATATTACTTCTCAGAATGGGCGTGGTAGGGACGTGACATTTCTTATATTCAAATCAAAATGGTTTGATGCGAGAACTGTTAGTGTTAGGTGGCCACTGGTGACTGGCCAGTGCATGTATAATTATATAAAAAAAGAATATTGATTTATTTTATTTATTTTTTCTCTAATAAAATAATTTATAACTGAAATTTAAAAATTAGAAAGAGAAATTTCTGTTTCAAGTTTTATATAATTTTAAAAATATTGTAATATTTATTTACATTTAATATTTTCACTTTAGTAAAAATATCTCGATTTTGTACTGGCTTATGGCACTATTCCCATCTCATGGCACTATTCCCATCATTGGGTTATTTCAGAATCTATAAATTAGTTTTAATTTTTTAATTATTATATTTATTGTTTTAGAAATATATGTAAAATAAGAAATAATTGATTATAAGTATTTAATTAATAACATTGTTTTTTGCTATGAATTATTTTTTATATAAAAAACTTAAACATATTTAAGAAAAAACTAAGAATAAACATATTTAAGAAAAAACTAAGAATTTCGCCTGGTCATTGCCCAAACAATAAAAAAACACATGACATAGTATGAGTTGCATTTCAATAACCATACTATGGGTCAACTTAGCAAACCAAATCAAATATTGAAGTTAAATATAATTTTTTATATCATGAATATTTTTTTAAGATAAATATAATAAAAAAATTACACCATTCACACTCACTGATTTTTTTTTGTTTGATCGATAAAATAAATTTTATAGATCAAAACTGATGTTACATCCACCGTCATATGGCATACGAAAGCAAAGTGAGCGGCCACAATCTCGGCTCCTCACTCGCTAATCAAAATAATGAGAGACAAACCACAGGTCTGTTGCTCAGCTCAAACCAAAATGAAACCCTAATCAAAATGATACGTACCTTAAGGAGACTTCGCCTAGCCATTTCCGATGGCTTTTCTCTCCATTTCGGCAAGGACAAAGCAAATATAGTCCTATAGACATGGGTTTGAATCTTCCGAATAATGAGCTCCGGAGTTTGCACTTCATTTTCGAATATCTTCCTATTCCGAGCATTCCAAAGAAGGTACATCGCTGCCGCGAGCCCGACCTTCCTTGCTTTTGTTCTCCAACCGGAGCCTTGGGATTCCTTCCTAATCCACTTCAATGCACTCTTTAGTATGGAGAATTGTCTCCTCAATCCTAGCCAATGCTGGATGCCAAGCCAAACTTGAGCCGAAAGGGGGCAAGCGAAAAAGAGATGATCCTTGGTCTCGGAAGCTTCCCCACAAAAGGCACAAGTAAGGTCGATATCAAGGAAGCCAAGCCTATCCTTGGTTCGAAGCCTCTCGAGCGTTGCAAGCGAAAGGATGAAGGCGTGTTTGGGGGTATTGGTGGGCCCCCAAACAACTCCCTTCCAAGGGACGGGTGTACCTTTGGACCGGAAGAATTCGTAAACGCATGAGGGCCCCTTGGAGTGGGATTTGGAGTCCCAAAGATTTAGAGCGGCCTCGGCTGCTTGCATACTATTCAACTTATCAACCATTAGATTCCGAATATCATAGAGGTTATTGAAAAGAGGCGAATAACTCTTGTGGATAGTCCATTCCCAAACGGATTTTTGCCTTAGATAGACATGATGAACCTAACGGTACCACAAACTGTCTTTCTTGGCATGTATATTCCATAGTGTACGTGCCAACAACGTTTGATTCCACGCTTTAAGATCCCGAAGGCCTAAGCCTCTCTCTGAACGTGTAAGGGTGACGGAATGCCAAGCCACCGGCGCAATCTTTGACCCCCAAAGGAAGTGTCGGTATCGTTGGATGATGAGCGTACGTGCGGTCGAAGGGAGAGGGAAGATAGATGTTTGTCCCATTTTTGTTGCGTTTTTCCCCTCTTATTTTTCATTTTCTTTTCTCCTGTTTTAGGTCTTTTCGTTAGTTTTTATTCGCTTTTATAGTTTATTGCACGTCTTGTTTCATTTTAGTTTTCTATGTGTTTCTTGGGTATTTTTCTGGTTTTCTCGTCTTTGGTGTGCAGGATGGAAGGCTCGGGAAGATCTATTTTTCACAATAATAGGACCGGGAGAACTTAGCTGAGTAGAGCTTTTCGTTGGCAATACACAGGAGAAAACGGCATCGAATTCAGAGTCCAAATGAGCTTGAACGGGCCCCGAGAAGCGAAGTAGAGCAGCTGCCCAGACCTCCGCGCCCGAGCACCACGTCGTGACGACCATCATGCGTGTACTGAGGCTCGTGTATCCAGCATCACGCCGCGAGGACCCCAGCGCCGCGGCACTCCCAGCCCTCCACGCCGCGGGCCATCTCGCGGCCAGCATCACGGGCGGACAGAGAACGCAGCACAGGAGTCCCTCACACCGCGCCCAGCCTTCACGCCGCGGAGCAGGAGTCCCATTGCGCCGCGAGCCTCTGCCGCGCCGCGGCGACCACACCCTTCACGCCGCACCCAATGCTCTGCGCCGTGGCACTAGTCTGCCGCGCGCCGCGCCAGTCCCTTTCACGCCGTGACACCATCCCTTATATATATATATATGCGCACGGGATTTCGAGAGGAGGGATCTCGCATTCTCTCGACCCATGAAACACAGAAACCCTACCCCCTCTCTTTTCACTCGTTTTTCACTTTTCTTTCACCGATTTCAACGTAGAACACGGATTTGATCTCGGATTTTGCTATTGCTTTGGATTTAAGCCTGTTTATCAGATTCAACTTTTGGATTTCATCATTCGTAAGATTTTCTTTTCATTTAATCTTTGAATATGTCTATCTTGATTGTTGAGGTTGTTGATGTTGAATATATTATGATTGGCTAAATCCATTTGCTAGGGAATAGGGGATTAATGTTTTGAATTCGTTAGTGATTGTTAGGAATTATTGATCGTTCTATTTGTACGAGTTATTCTTCAAAAGAGTTTTTCAAATATTAGGCTTGAATATTGAGAATTATTGAAGGGTGACACTTCAATTTCCAATTTACGATTGAATTCGATGTATTCTCGCATAATGATGGTTATTCTTATTGATTAGTCGGTTAACAACCCTCTAGTGTAATTTAATCGACTCTTAGAACCGAAAGGGGAGGAGGCGGTTGAAATAAGCTCGTATAAATTAGGCTTGTTCGTAACTGTATTGCCTAGGTGTTAAATGACTTGTTAATTTTACCGTTCAAGTTTGTTCTCTTGTTACGAGGAGTTATTGAGGACGAGTACTTGAACGAGCAGGTTATTCAAATCACTTAATCGAACGATCACTTGCCCAATAGTCACAATTCGAACCAAAACGGATATCCCCGACTCCCTAGCTTCTTAAATCCTGCTTGTTCTACGTGTTAATTTTTGCTATTTTAATTTGCTTAATTTAAATCTTAGTAATTGATAATCAAAAATCAAACCAAAATCTGAATTAGAATGTCTAGGAATTTTATGTCTTTTAATTGTGTTTGAATAAACGTGCATATTAATCCGACTGACCTTCCTCGAGAGACACGACCCGGTGTTCGAATCTTTTGATTCTACTCCGAAAAATATATTTACAACAATAGACATCCAAAAACATTCCACCCCTTGGAGGACCGATTTAATGAGCTCCACTCGTCCCGCATATGAGAGAGAGGAAGCGTTCCACCTATTGATATACCCCGAAATTTGATTAATGAGCGCATCAAATTTTATGGTAAATACATTATGTTAATTGTAAACAAAAGCGTTCCACTTGCTGAATTTTTTATTTTAATTGTAAATATAATAAATTTTATGGTTTATGAATGATTGATTTGTGGTTTAGTATTGTATTTAGATCTGAAATTAAATTATGTATTGATTTATAGCTCGTTTATATATTGGTTTATTTTAATATCTTATTATTGTAAATAAAATATAGTAAACATGTAAACTAGTCAATATAATATAGTCTAAACAATCAAATGACGAATGCTTTTATAAGAACATGTTTAATCAAATATGAGTTATATGTCATTTTAAAAAAAGTTTTTAATAATATTCTTGTAAATAATAAAACGACATTATAAATTTATGCTAATCGTAATTCATAAAATAGAAGCCCAGATTAGTATAAACAAAGCCCATTAGTTGATAATTCTACTGGGCGTCTTAGAAGCCCAATTGGGGAAATTCGCAGCTCTATAATTAATTAATCGCTATCAAATTCGTAGGTCGTAGCTTGGTCAGCTGCAAGGATTTGGTATTTTGTTCGTTGTGGATTTCAAGAAAAACAGCAGAAAGAAGTGGACGATAGAGAGATCGGAGCAATGGTCCTGGGTGGTCTTATGAAGGGCGAGCCGCTGGTGGCGAAGCTGGCGGCAGCGGCCAAGTACGGCGTCCTTCCGGCAGCCATGATCGCCGCCCTCGTTTACTCCCCGCCCGATTTTGTTTCGACCAAAAAACCGGCTAATTCAGGATCCTAAGTTACTTTCCGGTGATGAAAAAGGTGGGGTTCTTTTTTTTAAAAAAAAAAAAAAAATTGTCTTCTCAATTGATGTTAATGTTTCTCGGATCATTGATTTTTGAGCTCCTTTGATTCTGTTCGACCTTTTGGTTTTTATTTTATTTTATTTGGTATTTGGATCTAATGCGAGTTTAGCTTAAGTTTCTTTAATGAAATGTCATAGGAGAATTCTACGAGGAGTGTTTTGGTATCTGATGGTATTCATGAGTACTAAAAGGGGAATATTTTGGTACGGTGACCTTTTTGGCAATTTAAGGTCTGTGATTATTGGCATTTGGATTTGAAGTATGGTGAATCTTGCTTTGATAGATTTTTCTGTTGATTTTGAATTTACAATTACTTGTTAAATTTGTGGTAATGGTGTTATTGGCTGGCTGATGAGGAAAAAGCTTTTACTAGTTAATGTCAATTTATTATATGAAGTTCTGATCATATTTATCAGGAAAATATGAACTGAACTACTCAAGAGAAACAGAAGATGAGTATATTTATGCTTTAGTACATAATATGGTTTGTCTAAACATGATGGGTTCTTCCATTTGTTCGTTGTGGTGCATTTCTTAGTTTCGTTATTTTGGATTCATTACCTTCTTGTTTGTTCCTTTTCTTTCTCTCGCTTTCTACATTATGCGTCTTATTCGAGCTATTGCTTTGAGGTTGACAAATAAGGATAACATGCTTGTAAACTGATAAAGTTTCATATTAACCCCTTGATGTCTTTTTTTATTCCTTCTTTGTGCTGGTGCAAATTAGTACCTGAATATTTGGTAATTGACCCTCTCATGAATTGATGGTCTGAAATGCTAAATTTTGGTTGAAATGCTACACAGCTTCTACCTTCATTTCCTTCTATCTATCATATGAGGTTGTTTCACGCAAACTCAAAAAAAGTAATCATTGATGTTTTTGTCTTTAGCTTTAATCAAGTGTGTTAAATTTTAGGTATTGATCAAATTCAATAAAACAATCTTTGATTTCCCAATCAAATGGTATTTATATTCAATTCATTGCTATTGGCAAAAGGGGAGTAATTTGATTAACATTGATATACCCTTCATTCAAGAAAATTAGAATGAAACAATTTTTAGTTACTAATTTTATTTTTGAAATGTGAGGGAACGAAATGGAGGAGGTAATGTTTAGACTAGCAGTTTTTTTTGTCTGATAAAGATTTATAGATGACCTATGAAACGAGACTGACTCGTATGCTTTTCTTTATGCAGCTCCTTTCTGGTTAGACGTGCATCCTTTCGGTTTCGGTTTGGTACTGTGATATGTCTTGGATGAATATTTATTGTAATAATAACTGTAGTGGCTCTCTGCTGCTGTGAAACGTTGCAAATGTTGGGGAGTTTTGAAATATCTTGAAGAAATTGCCCTATGTGTTATCGTTTTCGTGTTCATTTACTATTTGATATTTGCTCTTGATTTTCGTGAAATTTAGTAATGCTTTCGTTCTCCTGCCTTTCATGGCTTCGCCATTTGATGGCAGTGACATGACATGGACTAGTTTTGCTTGACCGTATAATCTGTTTTGATATTTGGATCCTTTCATCTGGGCAACATATAATTGACCGCTTTTCAACTAGGACGAGTTATTTGTGTGAGCTTTAGTTCAAGTTTTGAGATTGACACCAACAATTTCATTTCATGTGTGTGCAATTCAAATAAGTTGGGTTATTGAATTTGTTCTCGAGTTTGCAGTGCTTGTATTTGCTCACGTGGTTGCATTTCTTTTTTATTGCAACATTGCTGCTACTATTTGATTTTATTGAATTTTTTAAGTTATGATATTTTGATTTGGGAACCTGTACAACAATAAGAGAGAATTGAACAATAATAGTCTTTCTTTCAAAATGACAGAATTATATTAAATTTCAAAACGATTGCAATCGATTGTCTTGTGGCAATCCAGGCCACCTCTGTATTTGAAACACAAATAAATACAGAAGTGAAACACCAAGCTCAACCTATGAGATCCACCACGAGCCATAATAATAATAATAATAATAATAATAATAATAATAACAATGCACAACTATACACAAATGTATGTGTGTATATATATACATTGAAATGCACAACTATACATAAATACTTTTATTTATGTTGTATCATTATGATATAGCATGGTAGACAATGAGATTACGAAGAATAAAAACTCAACAGAAATCTTATTAATCTCAATCAAGGTTATAGTGAATAAGATGACAATATGTAGAGTCCTAAGCCTCTTATTAACCTAACTTGCTTACCCCATATACATAATATTCTCATAATAACTAAATAAGATAAATAAATAATAAGAATAATAAAGACAATAAATAAATATACTAAAGCCAGAGTCGATCATATTTTCCAGATAGGTGAGTGGAATCTCATCTCCATCATCCTCCCTCGGTTGAGAAGGATTCGCCCTCGAATCCGTGGTGGTCTCGTCTCCGTCGTAATTTTTACCACTGAACGGGACCAAATGCTTGACGTTCAATACATCAGAAGTACAAATGTGGGATGGCAAGCGCAGGCGGTATGCATTCCAGTTGATCTGTTTAATAATCTCAATCGCTCTGATCTTCCGCCCAGACAACTTCGTGTACTCCTGCGCCGAAAATCAATCCTTCGTGAGTACGGCCCAAACAAAATCGCCGATTTCAAACTCTATAGTATACTGATGAGCTTCCAAGGTAGCACGATCTGACTGAAGAGTCTGACTTAGGGCAACTAAAACATCCTCTGCCCACTTTTTTAACTGAACCACAAACGGCATGGACTCAAAGATATGATGGCGCTGAACCGCATTTTCGCGGGCGAGACACAGAGAGACACGAAAGACCAACGAAGGACTAGTGCGCGACCCATGTCCCCAGACATATGCTCACGTTCATCAACAAGACTATTCAAATGAAGGCGTGATTCAGCCATCCGCTCATGTTCAGCTGGAGCAATATGAATAACATTCTCATCACAGTTAACAACATCATCTTGTCCTCGGATACCTCGACGCATGTCAGTGCCACACGAAAAGTCAAACAGGAATGACGAAGAAGAAGTGCCGGACCGGCATCTCTGGTAACGTGTTCCACACGAGCCTCCTCGTCAAAGACCGGCGGACCGTCGTACAAGGGCCCATCATCTTGTCAGCCGTATCGGGGTCGCCAGCCTCTTCGATGAACAAAGCACGCGAACCACCGAAACACAGACAGACGGCCTACCGATGGCTGTTTGTAGTATTTTTGGGTAAGTGGTAACCGAGCTACCCAGACTCGGGTCGTTCTCAAAGCAAGGGTGTTCGAAGCTTCGTTCACTACCTAGTCGTCAAAGTCACATAACAAAAAAGAAGGTCCTACACATTCTACTCGCTTGATTGGGGGAGAATTAACACTAATTGCACTAGGAATTAAAAGCAACAAGCAAACGAGAAAATAACGCAATTAACACTACCGGAGTCTCCATGCCATCAACATCAAACGAAATCTACGACGAGAAGTTTGCAAGTTCTAACACTAGGTCACTGAGCCTAACCTTCTAACCTAAGTGATTAAGCTCAAAATAGAGTCCTAACCCTTAATCTAGATAGGCAAGCAATTAGTCCCTACTAAAACAAGCAATAGCAATGATCAAGTCCAAACATCTCCTCCATCATCAAGCAAACACTCAAAATCACCTTGAAAAACTTCATAAGTAAAAACGAGGCAAAAATTGAAGTAATGGGCTTTAAAAGTAAATACCCAATATTCTATTGCGTGCTAGATGAAAATCGGAGTCAAAAGCTCGGAACTTGAGCAAAATAAATGTCGCTGGAAAACTCGCCGAAAAATGATGTCATAGAGCTCCCAAGAGAGAGTAGAGAGAAAACTAGAGAGAATTTCCAAACTTAAAATTACAAAGCACAATGTCTATTTATAGCTACACCTCAAACACACTATAAAGGGGGACTGGTCGGCGCAAGGGGTCGTTTGGCACGGGGCGGCACGAGGTCGGCGCGAGGAAAAAGGGGGACTCTCGAGGTCGCGGGGGAACTCGCGCCCGCGGACGTGGCAGATGGGCATACTCTCGACCTCGCGGATAGATCTGCGCGCGCGGACGGGCAGGCGGACAGCACTCTCGACGTCGTGAATCTGGCCGAGGGCGCGAACACAAGGAGATCGATACTCGCGACGTCGCGGGGCAACTCGCGCACGCGAGAGTGAGAGAATCGGCACTCTCGAGGTCGAGGTGCCTCCCGCGTGGTCGCGAGTGTTCCAGTGCTGGGCTAAGGTCCTTCGCGTGGTCGCGGGTCTCGGCGCGTACTCGCGAGTGTCCCTGGCTGCTGGTGCTCCACGAGGTCGCGAGTCTCGGGGCGAGGTCGCAAGTCTGGCCAGCTTTTGAAAACTTTGATCATCAAGGCTCGAAATACTCGGAATGAAAAATGTTCGTGCGAAATGGCTCGAAACTTCTCGGCTATGACTCGGAATTCATTGAAAAGGCTCGTCTCTCGGAACTCGGTTCGACTCTTCTCATCATTCTCTTAAATAAACCTGAAAAATACCCAAGAGCACGGAAAAAGTACGCCAAATATAGAATAAAGAGAGAGACAAAGAAAATACACGAAATGCGATAAAATGGACCGGTCTACACTAAAACGAACCTAAAAAGACTAAATTAACGCACATAAAACACGCGAAAATAAGCACAAAAACACAATAAACAATGGCCCACCTCGTCGCAAGCCAAACAACGGAGCCGCCGACTGACTTGGCCCTACCCCCTCGCTGCTGCTGCCGGACGACCAGGTCCAGCCCTTGCCAACCGCTGAATATCCCCGCTGGGCACTGCCGCGCGCCCAGCCCCAGGAGCCAACCCCACTAATAGACCCGCGCTAGCCGATGACTGACCGAGTTGTAGGCCTGAGCCCGACCCACCGATCTCAGCTCCAACCGGCGATGAAGAAAGAAAAGACGTGTTCGTTCGATGAGCTAACTGCTCCTCGACAAGGATGGGCTATTGCTGTGCATCCGAAATCGAATCCGGCATGAATAAAATGAGTGTATCCTGGATAGAGGTACGTAAACCATCAACATACCGCGAAACGATTTGGTTTGTTGTCTCACGAATATCAGCATGCGTGAGGAGTTGATAAAACTCCTCGTGTATTCATCCAAAGAACGTTGTCCTTGCCTCAAATTTTGCAACTGTTGATATATTGAACGAGCAAAATTAAAAAGCAAAAAACTCGCATTCGAGGTGCTTACGAAATTCGACCAAGTCGAGATCTTTGGTTTGCCCTGACGATGCCGCACGCCATTGAGTTGCATCCACCAAGGGGTCGCTCGCCCACAAAATCGCGACGCGACGAGCGTGACTCGCATTTTGTCCAGGACATCCTTGAACTCGAGCACGGACTCAACAGCGGCCCACCAATCAAGAAAATCCGTCACATTAAGCACGCTAGAAAACTCGAAAATCTCAAACCGAAACCCTGACTCTCAGCGCGACTCGCCACTGCCCTCCATCGCACAGCGTCGCTGTTACTCATCGCCGTCAAAACCCGCAAAGCCCACGCGCTGCGGTCCTCATTCACGGTGCTGCTGCTTGGCGTTGAAGGTTGCGCCGTCGTGAGGATGGCCCCAATCGCCGCGCTGCTGCTCGCCGTCGAAGGCCGAGCTGTCGCAGGGATGGCCCCAGTCGCGGTGCTGCTGATCGCGGTTAAACCCATGGCCTCTCGTTGCGGGACCTAATCACGTCGCCAGTCCTGCCCACTGTGCGCGTCGAAGAACCCTGCTGCTTCACGTTGAGGCTGCTACTCGCCAAAGGGGTTAACTTCCGAGATGGTGTCCTCGCTATCTTCATCGTTGGGCGGTGGTTGTGGAGATTGCCGCCGTGGCGCGCTGCCTGGACCACGACCACCACGTCCGCCTCAAAACCTCCTGCGCACGCCCCGGTCACCGGCGTCACGGTTAGTATGAACACCCTCCACCATCGTACGCATTGTGAGACGCAATTCCTCGATACTCATTGACAGATCCGTGAATCGATCATCCATCTATTGAAATCGGTCCTAAAATGATCCTCCATTTGTTGAAACCAATCGTTGATGGTGGCGTCACGCCGGTCGATTGCATCTTGTCGTCGCAGCAACATTGCGAATCGTACTGACTACTGATAACAACTGATGTAGCGTGGCAGACGAATGAGAATACGAAGAGTTAAAAACTCAACAGAAATCTTATTAATCTCAAGCAAAGCTGCCGACTATAGTGAATAAGAGGACAATATATAGAGTCATGAGCCCCTTATTAACCTATCTTGCTAAACAAGGCAAAACCCAATAAATATAATATTCTCTTAACAACTGAATAAGAAAAACAATAAGAATAATAAAGGCCATAAATAAATGTACTAAAGATGGAGCAGATCATATTTTCTCCGATAGGCGAGTGCGATCTCGTCTCCATCACATTATGAGAATAAAAAATGGTTATGTCAATATCTTTATAACTTCTTAGTCTAATATTATCTATGTACGTTAAAAATTTCGACTATGTATATATTTTTTTTTCCAAACGATAGATTTTATATATAGAAACACACAAATACAAACTAGAAAACAACAAATTCGCTGAGAAACCAGCCAATCAGCTGAATCTAGGTGGGAGAGCTACAGAAAGTGTAGTCTAAATCCTACCTACCAACAACAAACAAACCACAACACACAAAAACAACCTACAAACTCCCAATAGAGGAGATAGAAAAACTTCCACAAGTGGAGAAGCTCCCAACCGGGAGAACCGAAAAAGAAGAAACAGAAAAACTCCCACAAGGGGAGAAGCTCCCAACCGGGAGAAGCAAAAAAGACGAAACATAAACACTAACAAACAACACAAAACAACACAAACAATAAAACACAAAAATATTGAAAATAACAACGCCCTCCCCACCGGACTTCATCCCCACCACCCGTTCGACCAAGCAAACACCAAAACGCGAACCACCGGAAAAAGCCCCAGAAGCTATAGCCCAAGACGAACCCTAGATCTGAAAGACCACCTCCGGGACTCGCAAGCCCGCCCAGGCCAACCACCGCCA
>BKCP01008737.1:1310880-1350867 GCA_008636005.1 Striga asiatica | reverse complement strand
GACACTGGTGAATAAAGGGGGTGGTTATGTAGCAGTAAATGCAAAAGGCAGGGGGTTTATTTAATTTTTTTTATTTATATTTATTAGGGGAGATTTATTTAGCGTGCGCTTGTTAGCATGTTTAAGATGTGTCACTTTGGGCTCGCAGTTTCATGCATGCTCTGGCCACAAAACAAAGGGTCTCCATCGATCCATTGCACAAACTGTTGAAATTAATTAATTTTTTTTTTTTGTTTTTTTGAAATAATTAATTTTAATTTCGTGATGTTATTTGTTTGTAGTTATCGAGTATGGAGTACGGGCTTTCTCAACCTTGTCACTCACGAGAAAAAACTTATAGAATTGTGATATTGTAATAATTGGGCTAATTGGAATAATACTAACCAAGTATGAATGGGTCGGTCGTGCGGTTGAACGGCCTATCACAAAGACAATCCGAAGACCATTTAAAGTCTAGATGGCCAGGACTGGAGTACTCGGATGACTTGGGAAGATCTTTAGATGACTTGGAGTTCCTCGGACGACATGAACACCTAATATGAGTGTAAGATAGCTCGACCGTGATGATTGAGGTTTGGGCCAGACGACTTGAGGAGAGTCTTGACGACTTGAGGAGAGTTGTGACGACCCGATAATCACCACAAAATTACAGGAAATAAGAAGGAATATAATGATGAGTAGAACGTAACTAGCAGTGACGAATCCAGAAATTAAAAGTAGACTGAGATAAAATTTTAAAAACTCATTTTCATAAAGTTCACATAATATTTTATTTTTTTTCAAATATTAAGTGAAGTTGTGCTCGACGAGCTTTTACAGAATAAAATTCATTATTTTTCAGTTTGCACCGTATTTGATATACTTTCACTAGTTTGACGATCCCATTTTCTAAAGAACGATGATATCAATGAAATTTTTCTTTTGACCGAAGGTTGGTGCTCCATGTGAATTTTTTAAAATTCCGTAGTACCAATAAATTGATTTTCCAGATGACATAATTATTAGCAGAATGAAATGCATACACATCATGACTTGAAATCCAAATATACAACAACCACACTAGAGGATAAAAGATGAAAAAAAAAACACAATTACTACTTCATACACAATCAACAAAACAAAAATTGCACCCAAATGATCCTAACAATTACTATTAAAACCCAAAATAGCTCAACTACAATGAAAAAATTAAATAAAGAAAAATAGACAAATGAAACAAATATCTAGGGGTATAAAAATATAATTTACTATAAATAAGAAATTAATGTCTTTTTGAAAATAGTCTGTTTCTTGTTGAATATAGTTTTTTTTTCTTCTAAATTCATTGTTCTCGTATTTAGAGGAGAGCCATGGTCGCGGCTGAATAATATGATTGGAGTTGAGTGTATAGTAGTGTTTTGTCGGTTAATTAGTGCCTAGTGGGAAGGATGAATCTAACAATATATACTATTTTGTGTTCAGGAGAGAGGCATGACCGCGACTGATTAATATGATTGGAGTTTGTTGTATAGTGGTGTTTTGTCGGTTAGTGCCTAGTGGGAAAGATGAATCTAACAATATATACTATTTTATTAAAGTGGTGTTTGTAGTCTTTGGACTTAAATAGATAAGTGAATTATTTGAGTGGGTTAGTGGGCTGATTTATTAGGCTGGGCTATAAATACAATAATTTTTGTTTTAAACTTATAGTTGTTAAAAATAAAAAATACTAGGCCTGGGCTTCAGCCCAGCCCAGGCCCAATGTAAATTCGTCCATGGCAACTAGGATGATGATAAGCATTAAGTAGATAAGATCAAACCCGAGCAGGCTGACCACAGGTAGCTAGGCTATTCGGGCAGACTATTTCGGGCAGATATCCCCATATATAAAGAGACAAAGGTACAACTGTAAGGTCTTTACATTCTCCATACATTACATACAGCCTTTTGCTTACAAACCATTTATCATCTTCTTCCTTTGTACTGACTTGGGCGCCATGCTAACGACGAAAGACCCTTCTGATCCTTTTTGCGGGTCATCTTGAGCGGTTAATATAGATTGGAGCTCATAAACAGCCGGTCCAGCCTTGACTTAAGTCGCTGAAACATCAATTGACCCCGTCTGTGGGGATCTTTTGAAGGAACTGAGAGCTATCTACCCATTTTACAATCACCTGACATGGCTGAAAGGAAAGGGATACAAAGGAATTTGAGTGATGATTTTTAGGGAGGCTTGGGCGGATAGGTGTCCTCCTTTAACACCTAGTCCGAAGCCAGACATCGTCGTGTGGGATTACCACCTGTTGATGAACGTTTTCGATCAACGATTAATTAAGAAATAAACGATATTTCAAGTGGAATTTTTTTCTATTTCATTAGAGGTTGATTAAACAACTAGCCTTGAGGCTAATTAAACAACCCTAGGAAAAAAAATGAAGAAATGCAAGAATTTGACAATGTCTCTACGGCCTAAGTCAGCCATTTATTTTATAGCTCAGACTAATGTATCCTTTTATGCTTTTTCTGGAGTCTATATCACCTAAGTTGTGCTAATTTTTCATCCCCATTTTTGGGTCTTAGTGCAAAACTATTCATAGTAACTGGGGACCCAGAAACTGTTCATGGGGTCGTACAGTGCACATTTAATTGATTGGACTGGCGCATTTAATGTGTCAGGCTACCCTACGAGTCTAGGACTGACCGGTTGTCAAGTTAGGTGGCGGAGATGTGATCTTTCATCATTGGGCTGCAAGTTGCCTTTATTTCATTTCTTTTTGCACTACCCGTTAATCCAACTCGGATTAGTTCCCATGTCTTGGTTTTCGGCCTTGTTGTCTCTTGCAGCTCGACTCTTTTTCGCATGATAGTCTGTCTGTGTACCCAGCTCGGCTCATCAAATACATGTTGTCTTATTCCTCTCTCTCATGGTCTTGCTTTCAACTCGAGGATCAACACCACCATTGAGTAGTCATGCGCCGCCGTTTGGTCTTTGGAAGGAGGATCTATCAACACCTGTAGAAGGAAAAAAGCCAGTTGTTACCAGCTGGAACTGGTAGAGCTACGCCGATAACGCTCACTGGCGAAGGACGAAGTCGTCAAGAAGACACATAGGATAGAGGGAAACAGGTTGAAGGAGAACAAAGAAGTGGGGTGGAGGTCTCCATCCAATCCCAACAACTTGAGTCCCAACTGTTAGGTTATACTGTAAAAGCTCAGCTTTCAGTTTCTGACAATACCATTTTGAATGAAAATTCACATTTTAGTCAAGTGCATGATTGCAGTTAATTTATTTATGCGAACATTTTCTTTTTTTATTTTACACTTTAGATAATATGGTTCTGGGTTTGGAACAGTAAGATCATATTATCGGTTCTTTGTAAAATATAAATGAGTTCACAGTCTAGACGGGATTGAACTCCTTTGTGTGAAAGACTATAATGTGAATCTTAGAATTAGTTTATCTTAGACTAATGGATTATACTAGCACATCTCATGTGTATTGAACGACCCACAGGAGGATAAGATTATTTTACACTGACCAAGTAAATAATCCAGACCTCATTATTTGCTTCTTATTCTTAACCCGCAAGACAATGTACGGGCATATGTAGTCGGCACTTACTTATTTCATTTATCAAGGGTGAGACTTATTTTGGTAGATCAACATACTCGATATTTTGGTAAGTAATGTCGGCTGCATGATATGCCGTCAATATTGTCTATCGATCACTGTGTCTCTGAGAAAGTTCGGGTCGAATACGTCCCTGAAGTGAGCTCAAGAAAGATCGTTATGTCAAGCTCTACAGAAGGATTGAGTTCCAACAAAAGGATAAGGAATTGAGTGGTAAAAGCTTTGGACATAGAAGTTGATTAATTAAATTGTCAGTAGTGAAATTAATCAATAGACGTTACATCTTAAATAAGAGAATATAGATCGAGTAATAAATAGAGAAATGAATAAATTATAATCCGGAGTTAAATTGAAAGTGCAAAAATATTTTTCTAGTGGAATGATTTATTATTCGAGCATTGAGTGGAGTGGGCTTGGCCCACAGTTGGGCTCATGCTTGGAAAACCCATATTTAACATCTCCCTAGGGTCTCTATTGTAGCCATATAAATACATCAAGAAAAATCTAATACATTTGTCACTTTTAAAAACCTTTGCTTGAGATTGGAAAAAAAGGATTTCCTATTATTGAAATTCAGAGTGATCATGGACTTGAGTTAGAGAATGTTGATTTTTGTTATTGTTGCAACTCACGTGGAATTTTTCATGAGTTTTCTTCCTCTAAGGCGCCGCAGCAAAATTGTGTTGCGGAGAGAAAAAATCAAACATTGCAACAAATGGCGAGAGTAATGCTCCATTCTAAGAAGATGTCACCACGTTGGTGGGCCAAAGCAATTGACACAACATGTTATCTCACTAATCAGGTATACATTCAACGAGGTATTAGTGTTACTTCTTATAAACTCTGGAAATATAGGTCTCCGAATCTTTGTCATTTGCATATCTTCAATTACAAGTGATACATTTATAGTGATCGTGAGCAACTTGGCAACTTTGATGCCAAGAGCGATATTGGTTTCTTTCTTGGGTACTCTTCTTATAATCGTGCTTACAGAGTGTATAACACAAGTACTCACACAATTATTGAAACAATCGATGTCAGTTTTAATTTTTTTTGCCTAATGTTAGTTCATATCTAGTTCTATTGGTCTTGATTTAGTTAACTTATTGTCTTCATAGGATAAACAAAAAGTTGAGGTGAATTAGGTTGAGGTTAAGAAGGAAGAAACTCTTCTGGACAATGTTAGGGAAAATTTTCAAATTATGAGTTTGGTGTACCAACATCGTCAGGAAATCGGCCTAAATAAAAGCGGGACCCACCTTCCAAGATTCATATATATAATCTTTCAGAGCAAGTCATAAATGCCTTAGATGAGATAAAAACCAGAGGTGTTAGGCCGAATTTTAAGGAAATGATTGGAATTTCATACTTTGTATGTTAGACCTCTATATTAGGACATAAGAATTAAAGAGGCACTGAAAGATGAGTGTTGGATACAAGCAATGTAGGAGAAATTAAAGAAATTTATTAGGAATGACGTGTGGGAGTTAGTTCGCAAACCTTCGTGTAATGTGATAGGAACCAAATGGATTTTTAATAATAAAATTGATGAGTTTGGTAGTATTACAAGGAATAAGACACGTCATGTCAATCAAGGGTACACTCAAACTCTGGGAGTTGATTTACATTAGACTTTTGCTCACGTTGCTAGACTTGAGTCTGTTTGTATATTTTTATCTATTTCATGTGTAATGTGGTTCATTGTGTACTAGATGGACGTGAAATTTGCATGTTTGAATGGTATCTTGATCGAGGTGCGTACGTAACTGACCCGCACCATCCTAATCATGTGTACCGACATAATAAGGCGTTGTATGGATTAAAGTAGGCGCAACGCACATGGTACAAGAGGTTGACCACGTACCTTCCTGATAAGGGCTTCAAGCGAGTGGAGTCGATCAGACATTTTTGGCTCTGAAGACGAATAAGGACTTTCTATCTCAACCTCCGAGACTATAGTCAACCACTTCGTGCAGCTCATGTCCTACAAGTTTGAGATGAAACTTGTTGGTGAACTTACATACTTCCTTGGACTTCAGTTAAAGCAAGGTAAGGATGGTATTTTTCTCCATCAGAGTAAGTATGCTAAGAATTTGATCAAGAAATTTGGTCTTGACAACGCTAAACACCCTATGACTCCTATGGGATCTCATACGAAGCTCTCTAAGTATAATGAAGGTACATCTGTTGATCAAACTCTTTATCGAAGCGTGATAGGTTGTTTGTTGTATCTTACAGTGAGTAGATCTAATATTTGTTTTAGTGTAGGCTTGTATGCTAGATACCAGTCTGATCCCAAAGAATCGACTTTAAGGCCATCAAGAACATCATAAAGTATGTTGTTGGTACATCTGATTATGGGATTTTTTATTCTTCTGATAGAAGTTTAAGCCTTGCAGGTTATTGTGACGTCAATTGAGCGTGGAATCTTGATGATAAGAAAAGTGTTTGTACTATTTTTTTGTTTTTCTTTGTTTTAGGGTTTTTCTTAGGTTTTTGGTCCACATGGTCGTTTCTCGTTTATTTTACTTTATTATAGTTTTTCTGTGTTTTCCTGCTTTTGTCTTGTGTTCTCTTATTTTTCTTGTTTTCTGGTGGTTGGAGTTATGCAGCGTCATAGTTGTTGAGCATTTCAGATGAAGAAGGAGGTACCCATCTCGGTTACCGAGAGTCTCGTTCAGCCTTGTTGGACCCAACGTGCGGAACCAACTATGCACTTTGGGCAGAACCTAAAAGTTAGGCCGAAGAATTGAAAACTAAGATGAGATGCTGAGAACCGAGTCGAGGCAGGCTGTTGCACAAGGCATCACGTGCGTGATCTTCTGCATCTATGATTTCATCGTCACGCCTTGCGCCTAGCGACATGCTTGCAATCGCCCGTCGACCTAGACCCGTCGCGCCCGTTTGATAATTCAAATAATTTGGACAAGATTTTGACTCATTTTTTAATCCCTTTTTATTAGGACTCGTGCCCAGGGTTAAGGAGATATTTCAAACTTGGTATTTGTAGTTTTCTCTCTTTTAAACAATATTTGGCTTGAATTTGAATTTTGGAGAGAGACACTCCAAGAATCATATTTTTTATTTATCTTGTACTTTAGATTCGACATTCGAATTCGTATTAATCGTAATCATTCCATGCATATTGTTTATGGATGTGATATCTTTGATTGATATGATAATTGGTATTGAATTCGATATGAGTAGCTAAATTCCCTCGCTAGGGACTAAGGATGATTGTTCATATTTACGTGTTTATTGTCCTATTAAGATTCGTTCAATCTGTTCAAGTAGTGTTATGCCTAGGGTGAGATGCCAGATCACCTTCTAATCCATTTAAACAACTTTTAGAAACGAGAGGGAATGAATTTTTCGACCTAGGCTCGTATAGAGTAGGCATTTTCGTAATTGTATTGCCTATGTGTTGTTTGATTTGGTTGATTTGTCGTCCATGTTTATCCTCTTGTTATGAAAAATTGTTGAGGTTAAATCTCTAGATGTGTAGGTTGATAGAATCATCTAATCGAACGATCAGTTGTTTGATATTTAAGTTTTGAGTTAAGAACGATTATCCCCAACTCCTTAGCTTCTTTATCGCTATCTGAAACTTGTTTAAAAAGTTGATAATTGAGTTCTTTCTTTGTTTGGATTCTTTAGTTGTTAAACAAAATCCAACCAATCTCACTCAAGTGTTTAGGAGTTAATTTTTTTTTCCTTTTGTGTTTGAATATTCGTACAAAATAATCCGGTTAGCCTTTTATACGATATGACCCGGGGATTAAATCATTTTACTTGACTCTGGTAAAAAACAACGAAGTACCTGTATATGATGTTTCTTCATCAGTGCAAATCTTGTCTCTTGGTTCTGTAAAAAGCAAAATTGCATCTCTTTGTCCACTGCCAAGGACGAGGACATTGCTGTTGGGAGTTATTGCTCCCAACTTGTGTGGATGAAACAAGTTCTTCGTGGATATGGGATGAAAGTACATTTTATTTAATTGTTCTGTGATAATACCAGTGCCATAAACATATCCAAAAACCATGTCCAGCTTTCACGCACAAAATATATTGACATTCTATATCATTTTATTCTAAATTTTGTTTAGGATGATCATAATTTTTGATCATGTACCTACACAAGATTAACTCGCTGGAATTTTCATGAAAACATTGGGCTTTCAATGTCTTATATCTCTGAGGAATTTCTTAGGGACGTGCATTATGTGACTTTCTTGCGTGTTACATTATATTAATTATATATGTAAGTACACATTACACTATTGCATAGTTCATGTAGATTTATTGCATTAGACATGTTTTGAACATGCATTGTTTCACTATAGAATCATTTTGAAAGTATACATGGGAGATCTCGACTTGGTTTGATGTCTGAATTATAGTACTAAGTTTTCTTTTATTTTTACGGCAAATGACCATTCGATTCTGCGAGAAGAGCTACTCTCACAAAATGAGCAACGGGAAACTATCCATGAGCTGTTTCACTTGTGATCACCTGTGAAACAAGTCACGTGCTTAGAATATGCGTAAGGTGTGAAAGCTAGTCATTGCTCTCATGAGTCATGTTAGTTCATCTGTTGCATAAGCTTGGACACTTCATAAAAAAATCCTAAAGTGCAACAAGTAGGCTAAAATATTGTGTCGTACATTGCGGGATAATAGCGCCCAAAAGTAATAGGATTGACTTCTGTATATTGTAGTTGTTAGTAAGTGAAACGAGGTACAAAAGTTCATTAAAGGGGATAACAATGCCACAAAGTATTGGGGCTAATTTCTGGATGGAAAATTCTAGTTGTTGCCAAGAAAAACGTCATGTAGAAGTCTTTTGCGACATGAAGTAGTAGGTTGATTTTCGTTGAAAATTTACAATTATTACTTAGTGAAAATATTACATGAATTCCGCTTAATTTTAATTTTATGGTATATATAGGATGTTGCACTTAATCATGATCATCCGCTTATATTATTTAGTGTCCACAGTTATAAGGGTTATTTGGAAAGATTTTTCGAATTGTTGGACTATTTTGGATCACTTGTGTGTACGAACATTGTGATTTTGTATGTTTGATTTTTTTATCTTTTTGTGTGTGATTTATTTCTTTGTTTTGGCATTCTTGCATGAATTTCTATGAGGTTCAAATAGAAAAGAATTCATGCACTAAGTTATTTTGGGTGCATTGTATTAACTATTTGTCTAACCCTTGATTTTATCTCCTTATTTAATGATGTTTCATGTGTAGACTGTGAAGTGTGCTTTTGAGTGGATGAGTTTTCTTGGTCAGTGGACATAAGTGTGCAATCACCCACTACCATTGTTCTTGAAGTTAGACCCATTATATTCCTTTTGTTCTTCACGTGACTTGAACCATATTTTTTTTTTTCATACTACCCATCTTATTGTCTCTCTTTTCAACCTGAATTCCCTTGTTTTCTACTTCTCTTATTCTATAAGTTTTCTATCCTTCAGTCTGTATGTACCTACGTCTCTTGTTGTCCATCTGAAATCAAGTTTGGGAGCAACACCTGTTGAATCTTTGGCATTTAGATCAGAAACAGGGGGAGAAATATTCAAAAGGATGAAAATGCAAGTTTTGATTGATGGGAGAAGTCAGTGAACAGTTAAAGATTCATCTGAATTTGATTGGTTTGCTCTGATTAGTACTTGTACTTTTCTTTGGTGGCTTGTTTTGTATGGGAGTTAGCTATTGTTTTGAGTCTTAACTCTAGTCGCTCTATCATAGCCTCTTATATTTTTACTTAGGCGTTTTTAGGTTACAGTTCATCTCTGCGCTCTTGGCATCTTGCTCTTATATTTTACCATTTGATCTGTTATACACGGATATTTTAGGCTTATGCTCTATGGTTTCATAGCTTATTGTTAGATGACCCATGTTGATTCATCAATATTGGCTGTGAGCTTGACTTGTCTTTTGCAGGTTTTGTATCAAGAAACGGGATTTCGATCTATATGCCAAAGGAAGAGATTCTAAGAAAATTGAATTTGACATTAATCGAAAATCATATTTATTTTCCATATTTGCGTTTCTTGATATAGATAACATGGAATTAATGCTTGAAGAAAAATGGAGGATCTTCTCATCTTAACTTTCCATGTCTTGGTTATTATTTTATTGTGTATTTGGAATTAATTATTTTCCTTTAGCTTGTAAGAAAAGGAAAGATATTAGAGATTTATTAAAAATAAAATGAGCAAGAAGGTATTTTCAAAAGTTAGCAAAGTAACAAGAAAAGAAAGTTCCATATATTAAAGAGAGAGAGACACGATTAAATATGAAGGATTTGGGCAAGATATTCGTGCATGGTGACTTACAAGGCATGGGATTTCTGTTTTCAAAGTTGAACGAGAAGATCAAAAAGATTTGAAAACTCTTAATTTATGATGATCCTGCATATCCTTTATAGTTTTGTATGTAGTTTTGTTTCACGAGTTATGGTTATTGAGTGAGCTATTCCATTATTTTTTCAGAGAGCTTAAAGTTTTTATCATTGAGAGCTCGTGAGTTTTTTTTTTATTTTTTTTGGATTTTATAGAGTGATCGAGTTCCAACATATTGGTATATTGATGGTAATTCGAGGTGTTTGTTTATTTTACTACTTAATGCTCAGGAGAGCATCTTCATACTTTTTGAAGGGTACCATAGTGCAACTTAAGGCGACGTTATTGCCAGACGAGTAGTTAAATAGGTGGGGTATAAAGTAAGTTAGCTAGAGTGAGTCTAGGTGAGTAATTCTTATTTGTTCTTGTTGGTCAAACACTTATTTAATGAAAGAGTTATGAGTTAAAGTGTGACTCTCTTTCGAAAGTTCGTTTTTAATTTTTTTACTTCCGCAAAATTACATGAACTTACATTATTACTTTTTAGTATAAGCACAAATTTTATACTCCTAATGTTAGACTTATTCTTATCATATAGATATATGGAGTTTAAATTGCAAAGCTAAAGGAAGATTTCTCGTCCATATAGATATATGGATCTCATCAAAATATAACTCATTTACTCAAGTCACTGTATAAATAGTCTCCTATCGTTTACATATCCCAAAAACATACTCACTTGCAAAAGAAAAATAATACAAAAGTAATATATTAGGGAAGTGATGGTGCAACAAAAGCAAATTCAATTTTTTTGCCTAAAAATTCTCAATTATCAAGATTATCACTAGAAAAGGCATCGCTTAGTTTGAAAAATGGAAAGGCACAAGAAGAGACCTCCATCAAAGTAATGTTTCGGAGCAACATGAAAAATGGTTAAATGGGTAAATACAAAGCTCAGCCTTTTCAAGTGTCTTCCTTAAAATTCAGAGGCAATGTGACTTTGCACCAATTTGTAAGTTTCGTATGGTTTGTAATTCTGTGCTCTTCACCGCCCAACACACACACGCCCTTATCTGCTTGACAATACACAGACTTCGTTCAATTGTAACGGTTTTCTATATATAAAATTCTTGTTTTAACCGCCCACAACTTTTGTTGCAGCTCCTGTTCATCCCACTTGAAAAATGACATATATATATATATATATAATAATAATAACTATTGTGATCATCGAAAAATGTCTATGAATTAATCAAAGTGGGAATATTTTCCCCAAACATGTAAATTAATGGCTATTTTTTGCCCATTTTTATAATTAGTTACAAATTAGGTTTTGCTTGTTTTACATATTTTGCCCTCTTTTTACTATATAGTGAATATTTTCTCAAATTATAAAAATTATTGGATAAATTTATCATCTGTTTGAGCATATTTTATAACTTTGATTGAGATTAAACATCCAATTATTTATACATTATCTTGAGTTTTGAAAATTTTGCGACACGAAAAAGTTAGATAAAACCGATACACCCGTGCATGATATATAGATTCCAAAATTTCAAAACATGTTTGGTGTTGGTAGTAAATAAATAATCTTTCTTAAAAGAATATAACAAATTGCATGCCTTTCCGTTTAAAATATTCTCCAAAAAAAAAAATTAAAAAAAAAAATTTCAAAGAATTGTATAGATGTCGAGCTAAAACCAATTCATTTAATAAGTTTTCACCAATTAAGTCGATTGACGTTATNAAAAAAGGTAAGAAATGGATTGGCTCTGTAGTATTATATTTGTTAGGTGAAATTGCATTAACATTTTATATTTTTTCAGTGTAATCATTATATTTTAATTTATACAATCACATACACTAATTTTATAACTATGCAAATAGTATTGCTATTAGACTGTTAAAGCTGGAGCTCTTTTATTTAACTAAGCTCATTAAGATTAAAATATATTTTTTTATGTAATTTTTTATATCTCATCTTATTGAAGCTCAAAATTTCAGTTCGTTAAGACTCAAACATGGCTCGTTAATATTGATAAATGAGTCAAATTCAAACTTGTTTGTCAGCTCGTTTAGTCTTAGCTTGATAAAGACTCGAGTCTCAACAGCTTGAGCTCGGGACAACTAGTTTACAATCTCAATTACCAGACACTTTTGACACTCCACTATTGACTATTGATTATTGAATGAAATTTTGCCCATTTGTTTGTTATTATCATAATTTTTCAACTGGGACCAACCCGACTCAAGTAACAACAGATCCGCTCAAACCAATTCCAAACCCGATCAAGACCTTGACCCGATCGACCCAGGTCATTGACTCGGCTGGATCTACTCGGTTGACCCGACCCCTTTTATATACATTTATATATATATATTGTTTTATAAAATATTCTTTTATATTTTAAGAATAAAAACTATGTATAGATATTGATATAATTTATTATGAGATAAAATATTATTAACAATTTGATTTACAAAATTTTTATATAAAATACTTAATGTTGTTACTTTTATATATTTATTTGACACAAATGCTATATATATAAGTGTAAAATTAGTTATCTGGTTCAACATTAATCGATTCGGTAACCCAACAGTTTAACCGATGACCTAGTGACTCAGAGACCTGCCCAAGTTAATTCTCGGATTGGGTTTAAGAACTATGGTTAGTATTATTCTTTCAATCTCACAACATCCTTAAATAAATACCACTACAAGAATAATCATTTTTAGTGGCGATAATTTTCATCGCTATATGTTTAAATGTCTTCACAAAAAATACCGTCGCTAATAATGTCGCTATATGTTCGAATATCGTCGCAATAATCATTTTATAGTCATGACATTAATGTCGTCACTAAAATTAGTATCGCTAATAATGATTATTCTTGTAGTGTACTTATGATGGTGGTGAATCGAATTGTGAACATACGTAGTGTGCGTGTGTGTACGTATTTGTATTTCCCAATTACAATTTGAGTAAGACAATATTGTAGAAGGTCATGAAAATCTTGTACATTTGAGTGTCCAGCAATGTTCCATGTACGTAGTGTGCGTGTGTGTACGTATTTGTATTTCCCAATTACAATTTGAGTAAGACAATATTGTAGAAGGTCATGAAAATCTTGTACATTTGAGTGTCCAGCAATGTTCCATGTTTGTGCCCTTTTTATGACAAATCATATCAACAGCACATCAAGAATTTTGATCATTTTAGAAAATTGAGAATCAAACGATATGCTATATCAATTTATGTAGCTTTTTAGACGTTGTTCCAAACCACAGGAATGGAAGTTGTTCATTGGTGCTAATACGGCCCTTTCACACAACTATCCTTGTATCTTTTCAAGGGTCAAGCCATATTATTAGAAACTAATTTAGTGGAAATAATTAGTGATTTTAAGAGCTGACGGTTTTACTTAATTAATTCGTGTGCCCATAATTATATTAACTAGTATTTGATCATGTGCAATTGTACACACACATATATATATATATATATATATATATATAGGGGCTGGTTCAAATAAAAACTATGTCTGGTGTGAGAACCGTGAGAACCATATTTGATGCTATTTTTAATTGTGTATGATGCTATTTTTAATATTACATGGTGCTATCATTTTCATAAATGCTAATAAAAATTTTGTTGCTATTTTTAATCAAATACATCCTAGTTAAAAATAGCACTAAAACACAATTAATCATAGCACTACATACAATTAAAAATAGCGGTTCTCACGGTTCTCACACTAGGACTTGGTTCTCATTTGAACCACATCCTATATATATATATATATATATATATAAAATATTATAAGTTATTTATATTCATATAATATTAAAATTATAAATTAGGTAATGATATTACAATTTTAACATATAGTTATATAAATTATATGTATGCATATAATATTAAAATTCTTAAATATATTGCAGGACCATTTTGGAGGAGGATTTTGTTTCATGGGATTTAATTTCATAAAATATTTTAAGTATCTTATAATATATGGAATTTTTTATTATTATTTTATGACTGTAATGAAAATAGAGATACTTGTAGTCATTCTTAATTAGTTATAAAATATGTATTTATATAATAACAAAATATATATACTATCCAAATAAAAACAAAAATAGTTTATATTTCACGATATAAAAAGGCGTTACGGAAATGAGATCCATCTAAAATGGGACATGTCAAAATAAATTGTGTAACTGAAAGTTACATATTTTTATTAAATGATGAACATATTTTTATTAAATGAACTACTATTATTATTAATTGTTGGCTGAATATAATTTATTGAAGCTTCCCAGCAATTATATATATATATATATATAGGGGACGGATCCAATGAGACCACTCCTTAAAATGAGTACGTGAGACTCAATCTTAGCCACTCATTTTGTCTACATCAAAATCAATTAAAATATACATTAATTAAATAATAAAATAATTATTAGTTGACTCCGGCGTTGACCGTTGACTCCGGCGTTGACCGTTGACTCCCGGCGTTGATTTCCGGCAAAAATCGTTGACTTCCGGCGTTGACCCATTGTATTGAAATAAATAACCTAGCAACAAAAGACACTCAACCTTGAATGGTGTAGTGGTTGCATTGCTTGTCTTGCTTCCATGAGGTACCAAGTTCAAATTCTATGGGATTTAGTCGAGACTGACGTCGAGGAGGCGATGTTGGATTTTTTCTCCGGTCACCGGATGCCGGATTCCTTCACGTCTACCTCTGTCGTCTTGATCCCCAAAAGACCCAACCCGAGCTCTTGGTCCGATTACAGGCCCATTAGCCTGTGTAACGTGACCAACAAGCTCATCTCAAAGATTCTTAACAGCCGCCTTTCTCCCCTTCTCCCCTCCCTCATCTCTCCGAACTAGAGTGGCTTCGTCAAGGATCGGGTCATTAGTGATAACATCCTTCTGGCCCAGGAGATGATCCACGACATCTCCCGAGCGGACTGGAAGCGGGCTCCGAATATCGCGCTGAAGCTAGACATGGCTAAGGCGTATGATAGGGTTGAGTGGCCGTTTCTTAGGAAGGCCCTGGCTAGGATGGGATTTCCTGAGCATTGTATCAGCTTTGTGGAAGCGTGTGTGGAGCACTGCACGTTCTCGGTCCTAGTTAATGGCAGCCCCACTGATTTCTTTCCCTCCTCTAGAGGCCTTAGACAGGGAGACCTCCTTTCCCCTTCCCTCTTTGTCCTTGCGGCGGACTACCTCTCTCGCTGCCTTGACGGTTTCATCCGCGACTCTCCTCATATGACCTATAGCACCCATCTCTCACCTCTCTTATGCGGATGACATCATCATCTTCACCCGGGCGGATGATGATGGACTGGTCGAGCTTATGCGCCTTCTGGAGCACTATGGCTCGGTCACCGGTCAGCTGGTCAGTGTGTAGAAGAGCACCTTCATCCTCTCATCTTCCACCGTGGACAGGTGGGCTTAGCGGGTCCACGACATTACAAGTTTTGCCCGTGGCGACCTTCCCATTACCTACCTTGGGGTCTCTTTATATAAGGGCAACCTCACGAGAGCGCTCTTTGAGGGCGTCAGGCAGAGGATGATCGACAGGATATCTGGTTGGTCGCATAGACATCTTTCTTTCGGTGGTCGGCTTGCGCTGATCAAGAGCACTCTTAGCTCTCTTCCGATTCACTTGCTTATGGTCCTCGACCCCCCTAGGTCTACTCTTGACGAGATGGACCAGATTATGGCTCGTTATTTCTGGGGTTACGAGGACGGTTCTGGGAGGGGGAGACATACCCACTGGGTGAGTTGGGACTCTATCTGCCGCCCCCTCCCTGAGGGTGGCCTTAGCATCCGCCGCTTCAGGGACATTGTTACAGCTTTCTACTACAAGCTGTGGTGGCGCTTTAGGGAAGGAAAGTCGCTTTGGGCTCAGCACCTTCGCGGCAAGTACTGCCCTAGACGTGCCAACCACCCTTGTTGGGTCACGGCTGTTGATCATGATAGCAGACAGTGGCGGCGCCTCACTAGGGTTGGTAGGCGAGCCCAGGATCACATCTTTTGGGTTTTGGGCGAGGGCGATGTCAGTGTCTGGGATGAGTTGTGGGTAGGTGATAGGCCGTTGTCTAGGGATAGGCAGGTGTCGCATTCCCCCTACCTGCTTGTGAGCAACCTTTGGACGGATGGGTTGTGGGATAGGGGGAAGCTAGATAGGGGGTTGGGCTCTGGGGCGGGTTTTAGCGAGCAGTTATTAGATCAGATCCAGCAGATCCCTATCTCATGGGACGGTTCAGATAGCATGAGATGGAGACTTACATCATCGGGTGTGTTTTCTACTACCTCGTCTTCGGAGCAGATCAGGCTGAGGAAGCGGCCTAATCTTTTCTTCGGGGCCATCTGGAGTGACCTTTTCACCCCTATTATTTCGGTGTTCCTTTGGCGCCTCCTCTTGCGCCGGATAGCCGTCGATACTGTGCTACACGCGAGAGGGATATCCTTCCCCTCTCGGTGTGTGTATTGTTCTGAGACTGGACGCCATGAGACCGAGACCTTTACCCACCTTTTTCTAGAGAGTGAGATTGTGAGGAGAGTGTGGGAGCTTTTTGCCACTTGGACACATATATCCCTACCCACCACATACAGTTTTTTTGAGCTCCTGAGTTTTTTCTCACAGAGCACACACCTTAGATACGTGGGCTTCCTCATTCCTTGTTTGATCCTTTGGTTCACCCGGACAGAAAGGAATAGTGCGAAGCATAGGGATATTACTTTTATGTTTTCTCACATTGTTTTGCAGGTTGAGAGACACATTTTACTCCTCATCATATTGGGCAGGCTCACGGCCCGAGACTGGACAGGCTGCACGCCACCACATTGCTACATGGTGGCCCCACCACCGCTTGTTCGGCACCCTCGGCCCAGAGCTGTTGTTTGGCTTCGACCTGACTCTCCGTGGGTCAAGCTGAACACTGATGGCTCCTTTGATCGCCACACTAGAGTTGCCGGAGGAGGAGGCTTGATCCGAGACCATAGCGGCGCCCTCATCACCGCCTTCCACACGTCCCTTCAGGCCTCCTCGAGCTATGATGTAGATATTCGGGCACTACAGATCGGCCTTCAGATTGCTGTCCACCTCTCTAGCCACATTTGGATCGAGCTAGACACTGCGGCTGTAGCCACCCTTTTGACCTCGGGCCACCAGGGCTCGTGGCAGATTCAGCACCCGCTTATGCGTATTAGAGCTCTACTCCGGTCTGTCCAACAGGATCACGCACATTTTCCGTGAGGGGAACAGACCTGCCGACTATCTGACCAGCCTTGGCGCCACCATACCAAACACACATACATTTCAGACCGACACTGCTACACTCCGCCTTCGTACTCTTGTACGGATGGACCAGCTTGGATATCCAGCGTTCCGCTTTCAGTAGATTAGGATTTTTGATTTCATTAGTATAGACATTTATTTCGGGCATCTGTTAGCCCGAAGATCGACTTTGTATTGTAGTTTTTGTTTCTTTTTCGTTTTTCGGCTTTTTTTTTTTTTTCTTTTGTTTTTGATTTTGATTAGTGAGACTCTGTAGACTATTGTATCTTACTCGTTGATATTTTGGGCCCCCGATTTTGGGGCCCTAATCTATGCACAGGTTGGGAATCCAGCCCAATCCCCCGCCCTTCCGGGTCGTTGTTTGTTAAAAAAACAAAAATAAAAAAAAATAAAATAAAAAAACCTAGCAGCAAGAAAGAATTAACATAGCAACAAAGACAACTAACCTAGCAGCAAGAAAGAAATAATCTAGCAACAAAAGACAACTAACCTAGCAGCATCAGACAACTAACCTAGCAGCAAGAAAGAAATAACCTAGCAACAAAAGACAACTAAACTAGCAGCAAAAAAGAAATAATCTAGCAACAAAAGACAACTAACCTAGCAGCATCAGACAACTAACCTAGCAGCAAGAAAGAACTAACCTAACAACAAAACACAACTAACCTAGCAACAAAACACAACTAACCTAGCAGCTACAGATAACTAACCTAGCAACAAAAGACAACTAACCTAGCAGCATCAGACAGCTAACCTAGCAGCAAGAAAGAAATAACCTAGCAACAAAAGACAACTAACCTAGCAGCATCAGACAACTAACCTAGCGGCAAGAAAGAACTAATCTAGCAACAAAAGACAACTAACCTAGCAGCAAGAAAAAAATAACCTAGCAACTTAAGACAAGTAATCTAACAACAAAACTCAACTAACCTAGCAGCTACAAATAACTAACCTAGAAACAACAAACAACTAACCTAGCAACAAAACACACCCCCTGCCGCTCTTCATTTAGGTTCCAGAACATGTGGGTTCGCCACCACTCCTTCCACGACACTGTCATGGATTCCTGGCTTCAGCCGACTGGGCTCTTCCGGATGCGCAATCTCGAGGCGAAGCTCGGCAGACTGCGGCGTCGGTTGAGACAGTGGAACTGGGATGTTTTTGGAAACCTTCATCAGCGCCTTGCTGCGGCTCAGAGTGCGCACGCGACGGCTGAGCGGGCCTATGACCTGGAACCCACTCCGGAGAATAAGATTGCCATGCACCGCTGCCACGCCGAGTACCATCTCCGACTCCTTATGGAGGAGGACTTCTGGAAGCAGAAGGCGACCGTTTGCTGGGTGGCCGAGGGCGAGCGGAACACTAGGTTCTTCCAGGACTACGTTAGGCAGAAACGTGTTAAGTCGTACATCCATAGTATCGAGGCTGATGGGACATCCCTAACCCAGGAGGCTCAGATTTGGGAGTCGACTGTTGCTCACTTTTAGACCCTCTTCACCTCTGACAGAGAGTCCCTCGTGGCCCTGACTACTTCTCTTTTCCCCACCATCCCTCCTTCGGTCGATCTCATTGGCCTCTGTGAGCTCCCGTAGGGAGGAGGTTAGGGATGCTGTATTCGGGATTGATCCCAACAACGTTTCTGGCCCGGATGGTTTCTCCTCCCTCTTTTAACAGGTCTGTTGGGATTTCATCGAGACTGACGTCGGGGAGGCGATGTTGGATTTTTTCTCCAGTCACCGGATGCCGGATTCCTTCACGTCTACCTCTGTCGTCTTGATCCCCAAAAGACCCAACCCGAGCTCTTGGTCCGATTACAGGCCCATCAGCCTGTGTAACGTGACCAACAAGCTCATTTCGAAGATTCTTAACGGCCGTCTTTCCCCTCTTCTCCCCTCCCTCATCTCTCCGAACCAGAGTGGATTCGTCAAGGATCGGTACATTAGTGATAACATCCTTTTGGCCCAGGAGATGATCCACGACATCTCTCGTGCGAATTAGAAGCGGGTTCCGAATATTGCGCTGAAGCTAGATATGGCTAAAGCGTATGATAGGGTAAAGTGGCCGTTTCTTAGGGAGGCACTGGCTAGGATGGGATTTCCTGAGCGTTAGACCAGTTTTGTCGAGGCGTGCCTGGAGCACTGCACGTTCTCGGTCCTGGTCAATGGCAGCCCCACCGACTTCTTTCCCTCATCTGGAGGCCTTAGACAGGGCGACCCCCTGTCCCCCTCACTCTTCGTTCTTGCGGCGGACTACCTCTCTCGCTGCCTTGACGGTTTCATCCGCGACTCTCCTCATATGACCTATAGCACCCGTGGCTATGGTCCTCCCATCTCTCACCTCTCGTACGCGGATGACATCATCATCTTCACCCGGGCGGATGATGATGGACTGGTCGAGCTCATGCGCCTTCTGGAGCACTATGGCTAGGTCACCGGTCAGCTGGTCAGTGTGCAGAAGAGCACTTTCACCCTCTCGTCTTCCAGCGCGGACAGGTGGGCGCAGCAGGTCCTCGACATTATTGGCTTTGCGCGTGGCGACCTTCCCATTACCTGTCTTGGTGTCCCTTTATATAAGGGTAACCTCACGAGAGCGCTCTTTGCGGGCGTCAGGCAGAGGATGATCGACAGGATCTCTGGTTGGTCGCATAGACATCTTTTCTTCGGTAGTCAGCTTGCGCTGATCAAGAGCACCCTTAGCTCTCTTTCGATTCACTTGCTTATGGTCCTCGACCCCCCCTAGGTCTACTCTTGACGAGATAGACCAGATTATGGCTCGTTATTTCTGGGGTTACGAGGATGGTTCTGGGAGGGGGAGACGTACCCACTGGGTGAGTTGGGACTCTATCTGTCACCCCCTACCCGAGGGTGGCCTTGGCATTTGCCGCCTCAGGGACATTGTTGCAGCTTTCTCCTACAAGCTGTGGTGGCACTTCAGGGAGGAAAAGTCGCTTTGGGCTCAGTACCTTCGCGGTAAGTACTGCCCTAGACGTGCCAACCACCCTTGTTGGGTGACGTCTTTTGATCATGATAGTAGGCAGTGGCGGCGCCTCACAGGGTTGGTAGGCGCGCCCAGGATCACATCTTCTGGGTTCTAGGCGAGGGCGATGTTAGTTTCTGGGATGAGTGGTGGGTAGGTGATAGACCGTTGTCTAGGGATAAGCAGGTGTCGCATTCCCCCTACCTGCTTGTGAGAGACCTCTGGACGGACGGGTCGTGGGATATGGGGAAGCTAGATAGGGAGTTGGGCTTTGGTGCGGGTTTTAGCGAGCAGTTATTAGATCAGATCCAGCAGATCCCTATCTCGGGGGACGGTTCAGATAGCATGAGGTGGAGACTTACATCATCGGGTGTGTTTACTACTACCTCGGCTTGGGAGCAGATCAGGATGAGGGATCGGCCTAATCTCCTCTTCGGGGCCATCTGGAGTGACCTTTTCATCCCCACCATTTCGGTGTTCCTTTGGCGCCTCCTCTTGTGCCGGATACCCGTGGATACTGTGCTACACGCGAGGGGGATCTCCTTCCCCTCTCGGTGTGTGTGTTGTTCTGAGACTGGACACCATGAGACCGAGACCTTTACCCACCTTTTCCTAGAGAGTGAGATTGCGAGGAGAGTGTGGGAGCATTTTTCCACTTGGACCCATATATCCCTACCCACCACAGAGAGTTTCTTTGAGCTCCTGAGTTTTTTCTCACAGAGCACACACCTTAGACACGTGGGCTTCCTTATTCCTTGTCTGATCCTTTGGTTCACCTGGACGGAAAGGAATAGTGCGAAGCATAGGGATATTACTTTTATGTTTTTTCTCACATTGTTTTGCAGGTAAAGAGACACATTTCACCCCTCATCGCATTGGGCAGGCTCACGGCCAGAGACTGGACAGGCTGCACGCCACCACACCGTTACATGGTGGCCCCACCACCACCTGTTCGGCACCCTCGGCCCAGAGCTGTTGTTTGGCTTCGACCTGACTCTCCGTGGGTCAAGCTGAACACTGATGGTTCCTTTGATTGTCACACTGGAGTTGCCGGAGGAGGAGGCTTGATCCAGGACCACAGCAGCGCCCTCATCACCGCCTTCCACGCGCCCCTTCAGACCTCCTCGAGCTATGATGCAGAGATTCAGGCTTTACAGATTGGCTTTCAAATTGTTGTCCACCTCTCTAGCCACATTTGGATCGAGCTAGACGCTGCGGCTGTCGCCACCCTTTTGACCTCGGGCCACCAGGGTTCGTGGCAGATTCAACACCCGCTTATGCGTATTAGAGCCCTACTACGTTCTGTCCATCACAGGATCACGCACATTTTCCGTGAGGAGAACAAACCTGCCGACTATCTTGCCAGCCTTGGCGCCACCATGCCAGACTCACATACATTTCAGACCGACACTGCTCCACTCCACCTTCGCACGCTTGTTCGAATGGACCAGCTTGGATATCCATCTTTTCGATTTTAGTAGATTAGGGTTTTGCTCTCATTAGATTGGATCTTGCTTCCGGGCACCTGTTAGCCCGTGGACAGACTTTGTATCTTTTTTCTTTTTGGTTTTTCTTTTGTTGGTTTTGTTTGGTTTTGCTCCAGATACTTTGTAGTTTGTTGACACTTTGGGCCCTAGTTTCCGGGTCTTGATCTATGTACAGGTTGGGGATCCAGCCCAATCCCCCGCCCTTCCGGGGCGTTGTTGTTAAAAAAAAAAAAAAAAAAAAAAAAACTAGCAACAAAACACAACTAACCTAGCAAGAAAGAAATAACATAACAAAAGACAAATGGCCTACGGTCAACGTCAGAAGTCAACGCCAGAGTCAATGGTCAACGCCAGAAGTCAACGGTCAATGCTGGAAGCCAATGATTTTCGCCGGAAGTCAACGCCGAAAGTCAACGGTCAACATCGGAGTCAACGGTCAACATCAGAGTCAACGGTCAATGGTCATAATAATATTTAAATAATTAAAAAAAAGAATTAAATAATAAAAATAAAGAATTATTATTTAAATCAATATCTAAATCTTGTGGCTAGGAATGAGTCTCACGTCCTCACTTTAAATAATGGGATTTATTCGAACCAATCGCTATATATATATATATAGGGTCACGCTCACATGAGAATGCTGCTTAATGAAAAGAAATAAGAATAAATCGTAGCCATTAGATCGGATGATCTAATGACTAAAAAAAAATCAAAATTACAGCTTCATTAAGGGTAATTTGGACGTTACCATTACATTCATCACCCACCTCACCATGCCACCTCATCACCCCCCACACCCAACACACGCGTACACACGCCACACACACACACACCACACGCACAAACACATAACACATAAATAGATCCACACACTCTACTCTGTACACACACACACATTGAACACAGAACGCACACGACTCTCTCTCTCTCTCTCACACACACACAGGGTGCCTCTCGCCGTCGGCCACCGTTCCCCCGCCTCTTGCCAGCGCCGGCGTCTTCCTCCGCCTTGGATTCCCTGCATATCGCTGCCGCCAACCCTTGCTTCTCGCCGCCGCTGTCGCCTTCCACCGCCTTGGATCGACTGTTCGTCTGCTCGCGCTGGCCACCCACTATCTGTTAGATCGACGTATTTTTCCTCGGGAATCTGTCGGTGCCTTCCCCGAGAATCTGCCGGAGTCAAAATCCCAACTCCAAGACATGGCACTCTGGCAGGATAATTGACTTGGATGCGGCGTGGGAGAGCGGAGGACGTCATTATCGAAGGAAGAGGACGACTAGACGCTGGAAAATCGACCGAAAAAATTGACGAGAAGGCTGTGTGATGTGTACTTTTGTTTGAGAATTAGATATTTATTAGGGATTTAATTGCAATTTTAGAATTTTTGATAAATGTCAATTTAATCCCTGGGTTGAAATGTAATTTTGAAAAACTTTAAAAAACATATTATTATTTATATATTTGTTATACATATATATATATATAAAAACAATAAATAAGAATATATAAAATATTAATGATGATAGTGAATAACAGATTTTACAGTATTGTTATACCGACTGCACATTAGCATCATTATTGTTTCTTTCATTAAGCACTTCGAGTGCACATTAATGATGTACGGATTGCACACTAGTGACTGACAGATTGCACCATAACGACCGAAACCGACCAACTAAGTGTTTGGGTCCGAAATTTAAATTTGGTTTAATTATCCATTGTACTTTTAAATATATGGTTGTTTCGGTTCGGTGTCAGCTTTATTTTTTAAAAATAACCGGACCAATGAAATTGTATAAAAAATATTATTTTGTTATTTATATATTGTAGGTCTTTACAACCAAATTTAATATATAATATTAAATATAGTATTAAACTAATTAATATATTTTAATTTTTTAAAAAGATAAATAGTTTTGGTTATTTATGTTAAGTCGGTTAATCGATCAAACAAATCGACAATTTCGTTCGAGTTTAGTTTTGGGTAGGAGAAATTCATACAAAAAAATGCATATGCTGCGATTGCACAATTATGTTAGACGATTTGCACATTAATGACTATCATATTGCACTATATCAAACGAACTCGACCAAACTATGTGTTTGGGTCCAAATTTTATACTTTGGTTCGATTATTTGTTTTTACTTTTAAAATTTTAGTTATTTCGGTTCGATGTCAGCTTTATTTTTTTAAAATAACGAACTATATAAAAAATATTATTTTGTTATTTATATATTGCATGTCTTTAAAACCAAAAGTAATATAGAATATTAAATAAAAGAGTAAGCTAATCAATATATTTTCATAATTTAAAAAGGTAAATTATTTGGTTATTTATGTTAATTCGGCTAAACAAAAAAATAAATCGACAATTTCGTTCAGCTTAGTTTTGGGTTCGAGCAATTCATATAAAAGTGCATACACTATGATTGCACAATTGTGTTAGACGAATTGCATATTAATGGCTACCAAATTGCACTATATCAGACAAACTCGACCAAATTATGTGTTTGGGTCCAAGTTTTATACTTTGGTTCGATTATCTGTTTTTACTTTTAATTTTAGTTATTTCGGTTTAATGTCGGCTTTATTTTTCAAAACAATCGTACCGATCGAACATTATAAAAATATATTATTTTGTTATTATTTGTTTTAGATATTTACAACGAAAAGTAATATAAAATATTAAAGAAAACATCAAACTATTAAATTTTTATAATATAAATTATAAGATATTTCGATTATTTATGTTGGTTCGTTAAACCGATCAAATAAACAGACTACTTCGTTCAGTTTTAGTTTGACTGAAGGCAAATCGTAAATAATGCATACACTTCGTGTGCACAATAGTACTATACAAATTGCACATTAATGACTATCGAATTGCACTATAGTTCCCGAAACCGATTGAAAATAAAATTTTCGGTTCAAATTCTTATATTTCGATTCTAATTTATTTTTCTCTTTTAATATCAATTATTTCGGTTTGATGACGTATTTATTTTTAAAATGGCTGGATTATTTTAAATGTAATAAAAAATATTAAAATATTAAACATAGCTTGAGTATTTACAAATTTAGCTAATAACCTATTATATTCAATTTTATAAAATTGCAGTTAGTCCATGGGGTTTATAAATTTTTCAAAGTAACCCCCAACGTAAATCTAATTTACAAAAATTGAACCCCACAAATCAAGTTCAACAGATTCAATTCGTATATTTGAAACAAGAATCACTGTCATCGATCATCATCAATTCATAACATTCCAAAACGAGAATAACATTGCAATCATGACGATTTTCGGCGACAATATCTACAGTATTTAAAACGGCGGCGACAGAGGAGGAAGACACTAGACTGAGGCCGGGAGTGACGGGCTGGATGTCTGAACGGCGAGGAGTAAAGCAGCTCTCCATGGAAGTGTATCGATTGTCGAGACTATCAACTCTCCGTTGAAGTGACAGACTGCCGAGAACAAATCCGTCGGCAACGGGCAGGCGGCGTCGTGGCCGGTGTCGGAGAGGAGCTGGTAGGTGGGAGATTCTGCGAGCAGCGCCGACTGGAAGGTGGATATGATCTGTTTCGACCGAGGGAAGGCGGTGTGCTAGCGGCGGCGGGTGAATTCCGGTGGCTGGGGACTAGCGGTGGCCGGAATGTTTGTGTGTGTATGTGTGTTTGTGTGTGTGTGTGTATGCACGGTGTTTGCGTGAGGTTAGTGTGTGTGAGTGTGTGAGAGATAATAAAATTAGGGTTGGTGGCTGGGTGGGGTCCACTATATAATTGTGATGTATTGTACAATAACTAAAATACCCTTAATAAGGGGTCAAACACATATATTTGACTATAATATGACTATTAATTACGATATTACCATAGCATGTTTGACTAACATTAATAAATTTGAATTGATCATGGCCATTGACTTGATGGATCCGATGGTGTAGATTTATTCTTATTTCTTTCACTATCTACCATTCTCATGTGATCCCAACTCTATATATATAGAGTTGGGATCACATGAGAATGGTAGATAATGAACGAAATAAGAATGAATGTGGACCATTAGATTAATCACATCAATGGTCATGATTTAGTCAAATATTAAATATGCAGTCAAATATACTGTGGCAATTTTATAAATAAGTGTATAATTCGTGGTCAAATATAGACATTTGACCACAAATTAAGGGTAAATTAGACATTTGATTCAAACCCACCAACATGTGGGACCCACCACCACTCATATGAAACCTAACCCCCACCAACCCATCGCCACCTACCCCATCCCTCATTATCTTTCACCCACCCCACACACACACACACAAACACACACTGCACCACCTCGTCCCTCGACATCACAGCCACCGTCGGACCACCAGTGCGCCGCCGCCTCGTCCCTCGACATCACAACCACCGCCGGACCACCAGTGCGCCGCCGCCTCGTGCCTCGACATCGCAGTCCACCGCCGGACCACTAGACGCAACCACCGGTCTCTATCACACCACCGCCATACCACCAGGCGCACCGTCCACCGGTTGGCGTTGACCACCACTAGCACATCTTCCCGATTATCCGGCGCTGCCGACCTGCCAAATCGATGAACCAGACGGCGGTTCTCTCCTCCGACATCAATAGCCTGAGATTCGGCGGACAAATCGTGGCCTCCAACACATTCATGAGCTCGCAGCCATCGGAGCTCCTCCGCTCCATTTTTCCCCCCGCGCCTCCGCCGGCGGCGGCGGTGCTTTAGTGGCGAGAAGATTTTTCATGAATTTTAGGGATTTGGGTCTATTATGGTCTTAATCAAAACCAGAAATTAGGTTTATAATTTGGGCCAACTTTTGAGAATTTGATAGGTCTCAAGGACTTAAGTGCAATTTTAGAAATTTTTGATATATTACAATTTAATTTATGTACTAAATATGTAATTGATTAAATATTTAATAATTGTACATTATTGTTCAAAGCATTGCACATTAATGTTCAACTCATCGCACATGATTGTTCAATTCATTCCACTTTACAATCTAGTTCATTGCACGACAATGAAAAATAAAAGGTACAATGTGCGCGTTTATAAACACGCTCGAATTTAAAAAATTACAAAATTTATCAACAAAATAATTAATATATAAAAAATAATGACAATAATCGAATCAACATAATAAAATTTGTGCCGAATTCAAGTTAGTTGGGTCACGTTCGATTTTGTGCAATTCGGTAGGCATTTATGTGCAATTCATATAACTATAATGTGCACTCGTAATGCATACAAAAATATATATAAAAAATAGTATTATTTTTTTTATAAAAAATAAATAAATAAAATTGATA
This sequence comes from Striga asiatica, assembly GCA_008636005.1. Taxonomy (NCBI): domain Eukaryota; kingdom Viridiplantae; phylum Streptophyta; class Magnoliopsida; order Lamiales; family Orobanchaceae; genus Striga; species Striga asiatica. The sequence continues at coordinate 1,323,771 of BKCP01008737.1, read as the reverse complement.
ATATTTTTCATATAATTTGACATGTTTAGTTATTTTATTTATTTAAATGAAATAAACTGGACAGTTACCCAACTAATATTATTCGATTGATTATATTACTGAATTTTTTAGTATGTGCATCGTGTTATTTTATACGGTGCAACATGTTGTGTTATAAAGTGCAAAATATTACTGTACAAAGTGCAACATATTGATATTTGGTACGTTAGCATGCTTGTGTTTATTAGTACGTTATGTGATAAAGTGCAACATATTATTCTATAAAATATAAAATGTTATTTTATAAAGTGCGACATTACTAGCACTAGCTAATTTATATATTCCTAGATAAATTATGTGTATAATTGTACATCGAATTAATCTAAATAATTAAAATAGTTATTTATTATTTTTATTATATGATTTATTTATTCTTACAACTTATTGTATATTATTTTAATATCTTACATCATTTTTATTTAATATTTTTTTATTATTACAAGATATTTTATATTATTTTAATATATTATCTTATTTTAATTTAATATTTTATTTATTATTTAAATACATATGTATAACACAATATGTAACAAAATAACTTTTTATTAACTTTCAACATTTACAGATTTGACCCATGGGTTAAATTGAAATTTAACTAGAATTATTAAAATTGCACAGAAGTCACTATACATCATCTAATTCTCCAAAAAATATCCCAACCCCCCTTTCAATTTCAGCATTTGAAATCGTCGAATCTACTCCTCCTACACCGGCGACGGCGAGTTTCGAGCTTCAGGAGGTGGCGGAACGTCCGGTGATGGCGTCGCTCGATGATTTCCACCTACACCAGCCATGGCTCCTCACAACGACCGGCGATGGAAGTCACCGGAGATGAGTAGGGGCAGCGACGAAGGTTTGTCTTGAGAGGAATCGAAGGTTGGACGCCGTTGGATGTCGCCGGAGATGAACTGAGATCGCCCGCGAAAGTGGATGGGATTACAGTAGATGCGGCGGCGGCGGTGGTAAAGCACAGTGCAGCGATGGCGCGGCGGAGCCGGTGGTGAATATAGTGGCCAACCGCGTGTGCTGTGTGTGACCGCCGGTGGCGGCAGTGTGTGTGTTTTCGCCGGCGGTCTGTGTGTGTTGTGTGTGTGTGTCGCATCGAGGTGTGTGTGTGTTGTTTGTGTAACTGTGTGTGTTATTGTGTGTGTGCTGTGTGTGTCACGTGTGTGTTTAATTAATGGTCAATGTGTGTGTTAGTGTGTGAGAGAGAAGAGTGGGTGAGATGTGTGTTGTATGGGCCACGTGTCATTATATTATTGGATGTAGGTAAGTGTTCGTTGGAATGTGTTCCATAATTGATAATTAAAGTGTCCAAAATACCCTTAATGAATAAATAAATACTGAATTTTTTGTATCCGTTAGATCGTTTGATCCGATGATTGCGATGTATTCCTATTTCTCGCATTAAGGGTCATTCTCACCGGAGCGTGACCCTATATATATATATATATATATATATATATATATACACACGTCTGTAAATATTACCTGTCTACTGGGGCAATTATATATATATATGTATAAACCCAGTCATGACACCATTTTGCCATCGTGCAAAGGCCATATAAAGCCTGCCTCAGCATTCACACCAATTTCCTGAACCTAATTGTCCCGAGAAGAAGGTGATATATTCAACCGAGACTTGAGCCCCTCCCACTCCTCCACAAACATCATATAGCTGGAGTTTTCAGCCAGCACATCCACCGACACCTCCTTCCTCTCGACCAACCCCCGTGCATACCTCTCGAACATCCAAATCTCCCCCAAAAGCTCCAAACCCCTGCACGACGACTCCACCCAACAAACATAATCTCTAGCCTCCTCAACCTTAGCCCAAAAGCACGAGTCTTGGGTCAAGCCCGCGAACCTGCTCCTCCGCCCATTCTCCTCGTCCCCTACTTTCCTCTCCGCCCACCACCTATCAAAAATCTTGAACCTCTTCTCCCGACCGTAGCCCATGTAGTGCCCTTTCTTCTTGTGCATGCCAGTTCTGTAGTACTCGGCTATCTCGAGTGGCTCAACGAGAAGAGTGTAGAATCGGGAGGCGTTAACGTACTTGGGGAGCTTGTGGAAGTCGTGAGTGAGCTTATTGGAGTCGAGCATGGATAGGAGGTTGTCCCAGAAGATGGAGAGGCGAATGCGGTTCAGGTTCACCTTGAAGCCCCGTTTGGAGGCCCCTCTATGCTTGAAGGAGTCGTAGTAACCCGTGTGCTCGTCGCACAAGGCCTTGTACCACTCGATTTGGGCTCTCAGGGGAGTCACTTTCGACAAGAAGACAGCCATTTTCGCGGCGTTGAGATTGCGGCTGCACCCCACCTGTCTCGCCATTGTCAGACAGTTTTTCGCCGCCCCGTAGATTGGTTCCTGTATCGGGAGAGAAAATTTAGACATGGCTAGTGTGTCATGAACAGAGTCTAAATTAATTAAATTTCAGTGATATGTTGAATTTATGAATAAAACTGTGGCAAAATTGCATTTTTAATCCTGTGGGTTTAACGTCGTAGCAATGTTAGTCTCAAAGTTCCAACATTTTTGCTTTTGGTCCTGTGATTTAATATTTTGCTTCAATTTCAGTCCTGAAATGACAAAAATTGCAAAAAGTTTCCAAAATTCCCAGATTTTCGATTTTCAGTCCTCAAAGGACGGAATTGCAGCAAAATATTAAATCTCATGACCAAAAGGCGAAAAGTTGGAATTGTGGGACTAAAATTGCTATGACGTAAATCCAACAGGACTAAAAATGCATTTTTGTCTAAAACTGTAGAGATAGATTTTCCAAAAAGTTTAACTACCTCGGAATCCAATCCCGACGAATGCAACGCGAGTGCAGTCCCTGCCTCACTGGCCGACTCAGAAAGGGACACGTCTGCCGATGGCCTCTTGAGCAGGTAGTGCCAGCAGAGCCTCCCCACATAGGCCTCATACTCGAGATAATCCCCGACACACGTCGAACTCCCCTTGGCCACCATCATCAAGTAGAGCAACCTCACGACAGCCACCCCATTGTCCAAGCAGATGGCCCCATCACTCGTGCACAACATGTAGCTCCCAAAAGGCCAGAACCCGTGGGCCCCGCCCTCCAAAAGGACACGCAGCTCGTCAATGAAAGGGGCGAAAGGGACTAAGTCGTTTTGGGCCACGACATGGAAAAAGTGGCCAGCCCACTTCTCATGGAGAATGGCCCGCGAGAACGACTGGTTGCCGAGCATTGGAGAGCCGAACGTGACGCAGAGGACGTGGATGTTTGGTGGGAGGGTGGAAAGGAGCCAAAGGGCCGAGAGGGAAGCTACGGCACCTCCCAAGGAGTGCCCCGTGAAAACCACCGATTTGCAGCCATTCACCACTTCCTGCATCTGTCAACTAAATGCATTATTTAAAGCCAATTACACTAAGAGAGATATGCAGACCATTTTGTTCTTTTTTTTTTCCTTGGAAAAAAANCTTGGAAAAAAAAAAAGATAAAAATCTGTTTAATTCATTTTATTAGAAGAACAAGAGAAAAACGTATTTATCATATGCTAAGAGTAGGGTTGAGCACGGATCTTGGAGATTACCGAACCATAACGAAAATCGAATCGAATTTACCCCGAACCGAAAAATATATGTTGACCGTTTGACTATCTCCGAACCGAATCGTACCGAAATTTTTTTTAGTACGATTCTGGATATCCATAAAATACTTGTATCGAGAACCGAACCTAACTAAAAATAACCGTACCGAACCAAGGAACCGAACAAGAACCGATTCCAATTCATAAAATCCATATATATATATATATATATATATATACATGTATATTATTTTATCATATGTATTTTTTTCATCTTTGTACATAATTGTATTCAAATAAAATCTATTACAATTCATATGTATTGTACATAATTGAAAAGAAAAATAAATTAATATATTCTTCCTATTACAAAATTTGATAGCCAACATGTCAAATACTTTATTAAGAAAATCATTAAATATAACTTAATATAATCATTAAATATTTTATTAAGAAAATCATTAATATAACTTAATATAATTAAATATAACTTAATGTTTGGGAAACCGACCTTTATGAAGTAAGTCTTTCATAAAACTTGAACAAAAATTATTTAATTAAAGGTGATATATTCTAAAATAAAAATAAATTGAAATATATCTTTACCATAATATTAGATTAAGAACGGATATATCAATTATTTTATTAATAAAATTAAATATCTTCACTTTTTGAAAACAAACTTTATATGTACTATATCCAAATCTCAAGATATCGACCAGAAGAGATTAATTTATTTGAACATAATATATTTCTAAAATATCCTTTTATTTAACAAGTAACTATCTTTAAATTGACTAGTATTGTTCATGTATGCCTTATCACTTGCGGATTTTTTTGGCATATAAACGTTTAGCATATAATCTTTCAAATTAAATTATGATATTTTGCAACTAAAAGATAATTATCACTTTTTTTATAAAATAAAATAAAAAAATTTAACCACCTATTATTACTATTAATTGACGAAATATCTTTTGAAATTAAGAGAGGTTTATGATTTTCTTTCATCCATGATATGTACCATCTAACATGCAATTAGCAGATTTTTCTAAAAAAATAAAATAAAATAATAAAAAAATAAAAAAAATAAAAAATTTAAAAAATCTCCGATCCGTAACGAGTCGACCCATTAGAAAAAATAAAAAAAAAGTCGGTTCGGTTCGAAACGGAGATTTGTTAGAACCGGTTCGGTTTCGGAGATTCAGTTTTTGGAATCTCCGAAGTTCGGTTCGGTTCCGGAGATTTCTGGATCTCCAAACCGAACCGACCCGTGCTCAGCCCTAGCTAAGAGCATTAAACTCTAATTTAGTTTATGAACAAAAAATTTAAAAATGGAAAACAAAGTTTTGGTTCGCATTACTTACTACAGTAGTTTAATTTATGCTAATTACTTGGTTAGTTGTTAGGAAAATTAACTGTATTTTAAATTCTCTCTCGAAGATATATATAGTATTGCGCTACATGTAACGCAGTACTATTCACCATCCCACAATTTTTTTTTTCAAATTTTAGTTTTATAATTAATTTTTATTTTTAAATTTTATAATGATAAAGTATACATAAATTTATTTTGTTAAATAATTTTAAATTTTGATTGTATAGTTGCATTTTATTTTTATTTTTTATTTTTTTTTGTACTAATATATTTCATGTAGAGTAAAATTTAGCGCGAACAACTGGAAACGAATGTTAAATTTCAACATTTTCTACTCTACAGTAGAGTAAACTCTAATAGAGTAGAAGATTGGAGATGGTTCATACTTGTGAAAATGTAACATCCTAAATATATTGTTCATTGCTCCCTCCTTTTAGTCTTTCATTATATTCCTTTTATTTATGTTTGTTATTGAAACAGGGAATCAAAGATCCAATTTTATTGACCAACAGGGGTTGGCTCAAGTCGTAAGCAACTTGATGTCGCTTAAGTAAGGTCTCGGGTTCGAGTCTTTGTGGATGCAGAAAACTCTTGTTGGGAGACTCACCCACCACTGCTAGGTGTGCGACCCAAGTCGACCAACCGATTAGTCGGGGCATAGCTCCGGATACTGTGGCTGGCTATCAAAAAAAAAAGATCCAATTTTATTATTAAAAAATTATAGTGAATAAGAGAATAATAATCCCAATAGTTCGTAAAGTTTTCAAGCTTCCTTGTTTTTAACTTTTTATCCCATTTGCCGTGAAAGCAAAAGTTGGGAAGACGTAAAAATCTGATGTAGCGAATGGGTATCGACAAAGGAATTAAGAAAGAACACTCGATTAGTCGACCAACCGATTAGTCGAGGCATAGCTCCGGATACTGTGGCTGGCTACCAAAAAAAAAAGATCCAATTTTATTATTAAAAAATTCTAGTGAATAAGAGAATAATAATCCCAATAGTTCGTAAAGTTTTCAAGCTTCCTTGTTTTTAACTTTTTATCCCATTTTCCGTGAAAGCAAAAGTTGGGAAGACGTAAAAATCTGATATAGCGAATGGGTATCCACAAAGGGATTAAGAAAGAACACTCGCTTTTTTTAGTTCTTAATAAACAAGGGGGATTGAGAAAGAACTCTGATTTTCTTATTTCTTAATAAAAAATTTATACCCTAAAAAAAGTAAGATGAAAGTCTTAAATATTTCCATCAAAAGAGATCTACAAATATAACAATACTGACTAAATAAAAATACTTAAATAACAATGAAAATAATAGTAATAAATAACTAGACTAATGACGTCGAATAATCATGCTCTTCAGAAAAGCCAATACAATCTCATCTCCATCATTACATGATGGAGAAGAGATATCGTCTAACATCACTGATTTAGGATATATATTTATTTATATTTACCTTTATTTTTTTTTTTTTTTGGTCGAAACGATAGAAGATTTATAAAACTAGGACAACGGGAACAACGTTCGAATACAAAGCAAACTAAAACTAGAAACATGGGAGGACACGCATGCAAGCGGCCTAGACGTCCCACTCGGACATAAACAAAACCTCACAACAGAAATATAAACAAGAGCAAGAAAACTAAACCACTGCAAGAAGCCTAGTTTAGAATCCCTACCCTAACAACAAATCAAAAACAGAAAAGCAGCAAAAGCCAACAACAGAAAAATTATAATGAAGAAAACTCAATCCATTCCCTCGTTGCGCAACGGAGAATGAGTTGAGGAGAAAGGTAAGAGCCTTCAAACAACCAGAGATTTCGGGATCGCCACAACCACCATAGCATGTAGGTAGTTAGTTGGATCCTTTCTTCTGCCACCTCACATTTGATGCTCGAGCAAATATGTCTCCACCAAGAGCTGAAATGAAGATTTGGTTCTTTGAGGCTTTCCCATTGGATAGGGCTGATATCCCACAGTCTAGCAGCTTTCTGACAGTAAAAGAAAACATGTTCCACTGTCTCTGGTCCCTCTCCACAACTTTGGCAGCAGACATCAATGTTCAGCCCTTTAACAAACAAAGCAGTTTTGACAGGAAGAGTTCCTGAACAACATTTCCACAGAAGTTGCTTGATTTTGCTGTTGATCCTCAGTTTCCAAGTTAAGTTCCTGGCTGCTTTGGTAGCCTTTGAAGTAGTGCTACTTTCAGGAATGTCCAGTTCTTGAACCTTGCTCAGAATCAAATCAGTGTAAATTGAGGAGACAGTGAAAAGGCCTTTATTGTTCAAGCTCCAGAAATTCCTGTCAGGCCTATTAGGATTAATGGTGGAGATGTTTAAAATGGCTGCACTCTCTGTTTCATTGAACACATTCTGAACCAACCAATTGTTCCAACCAGTATGTCTGTCATCAAAGAGATCTTTAACCCAGATTAGGTGTCCTCTAGCTATAGGCAGCAGGTTAGGCTTCTTACCTTTTAGGAGTGGCACCCAACTAGGATCTTCAATCTTTGTATCAACCCCATTTCTAATTTCAGTTCTGAAGCCTCTAGCAAAGTCTGGGAGGATGGTAACCCAACTGTTCCAAAGCCAAGAGCTATTTTGAGTTTTTGTAGCTTCGAAAATAGTTGAGGATGGGAAATACCTGCTTTTAAGAATTTTGCTCACCAACAATTCAGGATATACAGTGATTCTCCAAAGCTGTTTACAAATAAGAGCCTTATTGAACAGCAACACATCTTGGAAGCCCAAACCACCTTCACTTTTGGGAATTGTTAAGGTGTTCCATGATTTCCAGTGCAGCCCTCTTTCATTTGATTCAACCTTGCTCCACCAGAAGAGTGCACACAGCCTTGATATCTCTTTGACAACAATCTTTGGAATTTTGAAACAAGCCATAGTAAAGACAGGCAGGGCATTAAGAACAGCCTTTATTAGGACTTCTTTTCCAGCTGCAGATAGGAGTTTGTTTTTCCAGCTTGTGAGCTTTGATCTGACAGCATCCAAAACATAGCCAAAAGCTTCCTTCTTAGATCTTCCTATGCCGAGGGGAAGGCCTAAATATCTGCTGGATTGGTGAATTTTGATACCTGGGAGAGCTTGGCAGATGTTGTGCTGCAGGGGTAAAGGAGTGTTCTTGCTGAACATAATTGTGGATTTGGCCATGTTCACCTTCTGTCCAGTGAAAAGTTTGTACCTTTCCAGAATTGAAGTAAGAATGTGAACTTGCTCTACCTCAGCTTTACAAAAACATAAGGTATCATCTGCAAATAGGAGATGTGAAAAGCTAGGTCCATCCCTTGAAATTTTCAATCCTGTTAGAGTTCCATTGTTGACAGCATCTTGAATCATGGCAGAAAGGAGTTCAGCAATAATGAGAAACAGGTATGGTGATAAAGGATCACCTTGACGAATTCCTCTGGAAGGATGGACAAAACCCCCAGTAGCCCCATTAACATTAAAAGAGAAAGTGGCAGTAGAGATGCATGACATTATCAGCTTGATAAACTTCAAATCAAAACCCATTTTCACCATAATCCTATGAATACTCCCCCATTCCACCCGGTCAAAAGCCTTCATAAGGTCAAGCTTAATGGCCAAAAAATAATTCCTACCTGTTCTGTGTCTGCTTAGGAAATGAAAGGCCTCATGGGCTATGATAACATTGTCTAAGAGCTGCCTACCCTTAAGAAAAGCTGACTGGCTGTCATTGATACAACAATCAAGGCATGATTTCAATCTTTGGGCCAAAATTTTTGACAGGATTTTGTAGATAACAGTACAGAGACTGATTGGCCTAAAATGAGAAAGAGACTCTGGATTCTGACACTTGGGGATTAAGGTGACTAAGGTGTGATTCCAGTATTGCAAGAGAGTACCTGACTCAAAGAAGCTTTTAATGGCTGCAATCAAATCAGGCTTTATTGTGCTCCAGAAGCTTTGGTAGAATAGAGCCTGCATTCCATCTTCACCAGGTGACTTCTCAGCAGGGAGACTAAAAAGGGCAGAGTGAATTTCTTCATCCTCCACTTGAGAGAGAAGCTTTTGATTCATTTCCAAAGATATTGTGGTAGGAATCAGTTGCATGAGAGTGTCTCCACCAGTTGAACCTTCAGAAGTAAAGAGATTGGTATAGTACTCAGAAATATGTTCTTCAATCTCTGACTTCTCTGTGAAAGTGTGATTGTCAGCATTAATAAGCCTGGTTATGGAGTTTTGCTTTCTTCTGAGTCTAGCATAGGCATGGAAGAACTTGGTGTTGGCATTACCTTTTTTCCACCATAAGATTTTGGCCCTTTGTTTCCAATAGAGTTCTTCTTGTTGATGGGCCTCATTGAGATCATTCCTAACCTGCTCCCACTCTTCCCATTTCTCCTCTCTGTCTTCCTCTCTAAGCTCCTCCAATCTCTTAGTCAGGTTTTTGATGGCCCTCTGGTTTGAAGATTTAAACTGAGAACTCCACAGAAGGAGGGCTATTCTGGTTTCCTTGATTTTCTCCTTCAAAATAAAGAAAGGAGTGCCTGACTGTGGTTTGGCCCAAGCTGTTCTAACCACTTCATTGATACCCTCCATTTTGAGCCATCTACTATCAAATTTGAATCTGCTCATACTCCTGGGTTGTTGATCTCCACTGTCCAAGATGATCATAGAGTGGTCTGATGCACTTCTGAGGTAATTCAAAATAGAAGCATTGTGGTTGGCCTCTAACCATGCTGATGAAGCAAACCCTCTGTCTAATTTTTCCTCCACATAGCCCTCTGCTGCCCTGTTATTAGCCCAAGTGTATTGGTAGCCTTTCATGTGAATCTCTTCCATTTGCATACTGGCTATAAACCTGTGGAAATCCAGGAAACTGCTTGTTGGCCTTTGTCTACCTCCTTTCTTGTCCTCTTGATAACAGATGTCATTCCAGTCTCCCATGATTAGCCATGTATCCCCCCATTCATTTTTATCCAAGATCAATTGTTGCCTCTGAGCTTCCCTTATGGCTTTCTCAGTGCTCATATAAACAAAAATGGCCCAAGAACTGCTGCCTTCCTTCAGACTATACTCCACTGCTATATAGAAATCTTTGCAGACCACCTGGATGACATTAACCTCCAATGTCCAAAACAAAACCATACCACCACTGGTTCCTCTGGGATTAACTATTGAACACCTATTTTCAAAACCCAACTTTTTACCAACAGCCTTCACAAAAGAACTTTGTTTTTTAGTTTCAGAAAGAAAAAGGAAAAAAGGATGGTGAGCCTTAAAGGACTCTTTGATTTGGGAAACTGTAGAGGGCCCACCCAACCCTCTACAGTTCCACACCGCAGCTAACATTTGTCACTCGGGTGCCACTCCAGGCTGGCAACCCCCACCTTGTCAGATGATGATTTAAGTTTCTTGCTTTCATTTTCAGTTTGATTATGAGCCTTGGTATCAGGATGATATTGCTGCAGTTCTTCTCTGTCTCTCTTGCCTTGAGTGGAGAAAGGGTCTCCAATGGCTGTTTGATCTTGTCTTTGTAACCTGCCAGAGTTGTTGGTAGCTCTTTTCCAAGTCTTGCCTTTGGTTTTCTGAGTTTCGGCTGTGACTGATAGGGTTAGGGGAATATGAGGCAGAATGGGTTCAAGATCCATGTCTATAGTTCTAGAGGAGCTGCCTTTGTCGAGGGGCAATGAAATGGAGGGATGATTTTGGTTGTTTGGAACAGTTGGGAGCTTGACAATCTGGGAATTATGAGTGTGTGAGGGAACTGTATCCTGAGTAGATTGAGCTTGAAGAGGAATGAGTTGGTTGTTATCATCAACATGGCTGTTAGAATTATGAAAGGGTGCTGTATGAGGCGATGGAGAAGGAGTATCATTATGGTTAGGACTTCTAGAGCCTGAGGAGTTCAACCCAGACCAATTCTGTGCTTCCTGTGCTCGCAACCAATCCCCATACTGCCCCTCATTCACTGACTTCGCTTTAATATCAACCATTCTCTTTGCACACCCTCTGTCTAAGTGTCCTATGTGACCGCAATAGTGGCATAGGTTAACGAGCCTTTCATACTTAAAACCAACACTAACTGCTTGATTATTCAGTCTAATATTTGCACATCTAGGAAGAGGATCATTGATGTTAATAGAAACCAAGAGGCGCATAAGTTTACCTCCATGACTGCCTGCTCCCACTACTACCACATTGTCAATATTATTGAAGACTTTCCCGATTTTAAGCCCAACTTCCGTGCTAAGCCAGTTAAGAGGAAGATTGAAAACTTGGACCCAAATCTTTAGTTCTGAGAAAACTGGATGTGCACTTGATAGCCCTTCTTTCCATTCCGATAAAACTAGGTATTGATTGTCTAAAATCCAGTTGGTTCCTTTGGAGACTCGCAGAAGATCCTCTCTACTCTGGAAAATGAATTGGAAATAATTTGGGCCAAGCTCTTTGACGTCCATTGTGCCTTGTAATCTCCAGATTCGGCTCATAGTTCGATTCATACCCAGCCAGCTAGCTCGCCTGTCGCCAATCACTTTTCCAAACAAACTGCGATTGCATTCATCAGCACTAAGCTTAATATCATCTTGCGCTATGTCAATGAAGTTGTGCTCTCGATCTGAAAGAGAAAATCCTTGCAATCGATTAGCTAGCTCGTCGTCTTGCCCAATGCTCGCCGGCGTACCCATTGGGAAAAAAACTGCTCACAAAACAGAACGAAGAATTATTGGGGGAATTACATCACTTAGAATATAACAAAGGAATCCTAATCACCAATCGAAGATCAAAATGCCCAACGTGAATCGCTCTCAAGGAGAGAATGTGAATCGCTCTCAAAGACTCTTTTACTTGGATGTGGAAGTTGATATTGAATAAAAAACATCGTATTTGAGATTGAAACTCTTTTATATTCTCCCACTCGTACGCTTATCTACATCAATTGGTATCAAAAGTAAGCACGATTCATGGTGCTGCCGCGAAGACAAGATGCTGCAGATGACAGGCGTGACGCCGTAATCTACAACCGGAGCTTCAAGACCAAGGGGTTTAGCCACTGACTCGAGAAGATGGGTCGTCAGATTGCGGATCTGTCACCGAAGATCAGGGACATACGTCTAACTCTCCATATCATGGTTCGGGACGAGCAAACGAATCGCGGCTAGGCCGGGGGCCAAGGCGGTCACGGGGGTTTCGGAAGTGGGCTTGGCGGACGAGGCTTTGGCAGGGACCCTCTCCAGCAGTCCCCACCACCTCTGTACGGTGCTGAAGACGACGAAAGTAACTGGTCCACCATTAACTTGTTCGGTTGTTGTCCAGCCCGGCAGGAGGCCGAAGAGATCGACGATGGTCGTTATCGCGAGCAACGATGACCAAACGTGGATTTTGAGGACGTCAGGGGTCGTGCGGTGCATAGCAGAGCAGAGGGTTACGGAGACTACCAGGATCGCGATGCGCGACATTGGGATGAGGGTTTCGCTAGCTTCAGGGGTTGCGATGTATAATGTGAAAATGACGGCTTCGATGAGTTCAATGGCCGCTTTGCGTCGGGCCAATGCGGGTTTCGGGAGGCCGAGGGTGTCGGCTTGGACGGCATTCGGCTGCGCAGGCCCGCGGTTCGAGGGGTCGCACTCATTGTTCATCGAGGAGGTCGGCGACTCCAACTTGGGCGGTTTCTACGACCATCTGCCGGTTTTCCATGAGGAGGCCCAGAGTCGAAGGAACATCTTTGCGGGGACATGACCCCTGCCCTCGTCATCTGTCGTTCCTGTTTGTTGCCACGTGTGTCGTGGAACGTAGCAGAGGATGTTCAATGGTCGTCGTCCAAAAAATAATTTGCTGTAGTTTATGAATTTATGTCTGCCCTAGCAACGATATTTGACAAGAAGTCTAATCCTTTGTTAGAGCTTGGGATGGGCCCATACAATACAATTGGGGAAGGTGGAGGGGGGGG
>BKCP01008737.1:1266501-1301305 GCA_008636005.1 Striga asiatica | reverse complement strand
GAAGGAATGTTCATTTTCATTAGTCGTGATTCGTGAAGGCACCGGGCACCAAAACCCATACAAGAAGCAATTATTAAGTTACCAGAATTTATACGATACTAAAGTGGATTGGTTATATATATATACATATATATATATTGATTGAACTTATTATTAATAAAATCAAATAATAAGACAACCCCTGTTTTGATGTTTGTTAGCAAATTAGTGCAAAATTAGTGAAATGTTAAATAAGTTTGACACATCAAATTCGTTAATTAACTTATTCATTAAGAACTTATTTAAAAGGTTTTATGAGCCCAAAACATTAATTCTGAAAAAATTCAATATATGAGTGTTTTAAGAAAAGAGTATTCGTAAAATAACATGTTAACATAATTTTTTAAAAATAGTTATACAATCCGTTATTTATTAAGTCATTATTTACAAACGACAAATACAATCCGATAGTGAAATAAATTATTATAATATACTATTAGCTATACACTAATACAACTACATATCCGCTATAAGCTAATAGCAACTAGCACCAAATTTATTATTATTTAAAGGAGCCTAAAATTTTGTAGGAAGGGAGAGAGAAAGAAAACAAAAGAGATTATTTTATGTGAAATAAATAAACCATTCGGAAAATCGACACGGGCAAACTTTCGAGTCACGTCCAAGTCAATCGTCGGGTCATCGAATCAATTGCTAAACTGAATAATTAATCTTAAATTTGAAAATTATATATACTATCTTCAACATATAAATATACAAAAGTAATAGAAATAAATATTTTGTATATAAAATTTATACGTTAAAAACAGAGACGGAGGGCCAAAGGGGCCCGGGCCCCCCCTGATTTTTTTAAGTTAATATTATATATATAAAAAGAAAATACAATAAAATATGTATAAAAATGCTAAAAAAATGTTCAGTTAATAAGCTCTCATCAACAAAAATATTATGTATTGTGCTTCAAAAATTTCAATTTAAATCAATTTTTAATCCAAAAAAACTTATTTTTTCATAAATTATAGACGTTGGACTTAAAATATAAATACATGAAATCTCCTTTTTTTTTTAGATTTTTATTTTTTTTGTAAGTTTGAGGTTGATATGGATTTTAAGTATTATTAAAAATCTGATGGTAAACATGTCGATATTTATATTTACAGTAAATACATTTTTATATGAACTAAGAGTTTTGACTTAAACTACAAGCTCGTTATTTAACATTTAAAATCGGGCCACCCTGAATAAAGTTCCTAAATCCGTCACTGGTTAAAAGTGTTAATAATATTATATCTTATAATAACTATGGTTTTATAATACTTATACCATAGTTTTGAAACCCGGTCCGAAAATCGACTCGGGCAAGTCTCCGGGTCAACGGGTCAATTGTTGGACCGGATAATTAATTTTAAAATTTTTAAAATTATATATATAGTATTTTTGACATATAAATATACATAAATATAACAAAAATAAATGTTTTGTATATAAAATTTGTACATCAAAGTGTTAATAGAATTGTATCTCACAATAAATATTTTCAATATCAATATATTTACATAGTTTTTAAATTTTATATAAAAAAATATATAGGGACCGGATCAACCGGGTTGACCCGGCCGGGTCAATGACCCAGGTTGATCGGGTCAAGGCAGGGTTGGTCGTATTTTGACCGGGTCCATTGCTGCCCGGTCCAAATAGCTCACCCGGACAGGTTCCGACTCCGGGTCGACCCGTTGGGCCGGTCCGAGTTGAAAAACCATGACTTATACACTGTTTTTTTAAATAAAAAAATTAAAAACAGTCAAAATTAAAATAAAAAGATATGTCCAAAACAAGTTCATTCGACTTGGTCGATACTCGGGTCAACTGGTTGACTGCAACTGGATCATGGCCAGTTGATCGGGTTTTACCGAAATCGAAATCACCCCATCCAAAGCACCAAAACCCGGATCGGTCCCAACTCTAAGTTGACCGGGTCAAGGGTCTACCTGTCGGGTAGTCCGGCTTGAGAAACTGTGAATAAAAGTATACTTGTGCATATATCAATATATATATAAAAGTAATTTTGAGAAAAACATGAAACTGTGGGCATCAGCCGCCCGCTTGGGTACACATCACACTCTTTTAGCTTGTAATAAAATCTTGCATAAATTATATTCTTTTCATTTTAATTTTTTCGCTTTTAAATCACTTTATATCCACTTTCTTCAATATTCTACCATCCGTACGGTTTTGCTTCTCGAGGTGCGGATAAAGAAAGGGAGACAAATATTGAATAAGTATAGTTTTACCTCAAATGTTATTTTATTGGAAAGGAAAGCATTAATACAGAATGAACTCTTCAAACTTTCTAGTTTAGTAATCCTGATCTACTATCCAATATACGTCAAAGCGGAAGGAGATTAGTATATTGATGGATATTGTAAATATTATTTTGATCAGTAGCTAGTGGATACATATTTTTTATTTCGTCATTTTATTGTAGAAGTGTGAGATATAGTACAAACTTGGATTGTATATTCTCAACAGATTATTTGTCGAAATTTGTCAATTAATTAGGGAAAGTTAAAAATGGGAGTACAGAATTCTTAATAAATCACCAGCTTGCTAAGTAAGCTAAATAGCTAATGAAAGGGAAAAAAATGTGGATGTGGAAACGAGAAGTTTCAAACTTCCCCAATTTCCCCAACTCCAATTGAAAATTGATACAAAATGATATTGAGAATAAACAAATAATAAATAAATAAAAGTACAGCACTAACCTTTTGCTGGAAATTGTTGCTGTGGTAAAAGAAGAGAAAAAGTCGGAGCAGACCGCCGTGCACCATGACCTGTTCTTCCTCATCGCCGCCGCAAAACGAACCGAAAATCCCCTTTCCGCCGTCACTGTGCAGATCCACCGAACTCCGGCAGGTTTCCTCCGAGCAATCAACCACCTGCACGCCGGAGAACGCCACGTATGCCACAGTTCCCACCTTATCCACGGCGAAGCTTCGCGGGACGGCGTCGTTGGCGTGGCGGCACCGCCGCCATGATTCCTCCAGTAGCGGCGTTGACGCCAGATACGCCGCTAGCGTCTCGCTGGACTCGAACCTGCCATTTGATAAATTAGTGCCGCAGGAGCAAATATATCATTCTTTTTTTTTTTTGCATTAAAAGAAAATTAGGTACAGGACAATTCAAAGTCAATTTGATTTTAATTTCATACTGAGAAGTTTTGGGTTCCATTCAAGCTGTTTTGAATTTTCGCCTACTTTTCTTTTTCTCCGTCCCCTTGGAGGTGGTACACTGGTACTGATATCTATGTTGAGGACTATTTTTGGGGCCTCACACCGGTTTATTATTACATGTTTATTATTATATGATGACGTTTTATCTTGATATTTCAAAAATTGTGTTAAACCCTCTCGTATTTAATATCTGCATGCATATTCGCTATTTGATGTTGACGCCGTTACTTTAGTGCTGGCGTTACTTTTTTGTCGAATTTACCATTCCACCTTTACTTATCAATGAATTTACCATTATGCCATTATTGTTAAATATGTTGACTTAAAAATAAAGTACCAATGGTGGGGATTGAACCCATGACCCTTTGGTTGTAAAAGTGAATTATCCACCAACTGGACTACTAATCACTTAGATATAAATGTGATTTCATATATATATATATAATGTCGGACGAAAATAATATAATAAATAAATATATTCTAAATTATAAATAATATAATGATTGCACAAATATTATTCTTTATTATAAAAAATAAAACGATTCTTTAAATATATATTAAATTAAAAATAATAAATGAGTGAATAAATTGATTCTACATTATAAATAATATAATAATTTAGTATGTAGATTTTGTAATAATTGAATAAATAGATTCAAAATTATAAATAATATAAAAATTAAGTAAATATAATCTAAATTATAAGTAATATATAATTAAGTAAATAGATCATATAAGATAAATAATATAATGATAATTAAAAATTATAAATAATATAATAATTCAGTATATATATTTTATAATAATGGAGTAAATATATTCTATATTATAAAAAATATAATAATGGAATAAATTATATTTTATTCTAATTTAATTTTTATTTTATTTTATCTTAATTATATTTCCTTATAGTTACTTCTTTTTTTATTATTTTATTTTTTGTTTTGATTAAGTTTTTCTCTGTGTTGTTGTTCTAAATAAAAGTGGTGCTAGGTATGTTCCACAAAATGATGGTGGCGCAATGGTTGGAAGCTCTGCTATGCAGCTTTTGGCCCAAGTTCGAATCCTAGGAGCAACAAATCATTTTTTGTCAATAATGGCATGAAAAACAAGGGGCAAAATAGTAAATTTAAAATAAAAAATAAGAAAAAAGTGAATAATTATCGCATAAGACCAATGTGTACTGCACGCGCCGTCAAGTTAGACGGAGGGGGGGAATCGTGCAACAGTTAGTTAAATACNTCATATTTATATTAAAGTTTATTTCATATTTATATTTTTATTTATTTAAATGAAATTATCATTTTATTATTTATTAAGTAGTAATATATTTATTATTTTCAAATTTCACATTTAATTTCATTTAATTTATTTTTTATTTTATTTTAATTATATTTTTTTATAACTACTTTAGTTTGTGATTACTTTATTTTTTTATTTTTTTGTTTAAATAAAATTATTAGTTTATTATTATATTAATTAGTAATATATTTCTTATTTATTATTTTCCAATTTAACACATAGGTTTATTCTAATTTAATTTTTATTTTATTTTATCTTAATTATATTTTCTTATAGTTACTTCTTTTTTATTATTTTATTTTTTGTTTTGATTAAGTTTTTCTCTGTGTGTTGTTCTAAATAAAAGTGGTGCTAGGCATGTTCTACAAAATGATGGTGGCGTAGTGGCTGGAAGCTTTGCTATGCAGCTTTTGGCCCAGGTTCGAATCTTGTTGCCCACATTTCATACCATTTACGTTTTGCACATAATTCAAGGGTAAAACAATAATTTCTACCACTTTGGGGTGAAAAAATAAAGAGAAATCTCGACCTCATCTCTTCAGGAAAACAGTTTGAGATTTAGAATCGGGGGTGTCGATCTTACACGAATAACAAACAAATCTTAAACATTCAAATCACGATTGAAGTTTGATTGAATTATTTAAAGATTAGAATAACAATTAAATAACTAGAGAAATAACAGAAGTTCTAGAGTGTGGGAAAATCTCATCAAGTACTAAACCTATGTTGAATGCTTATTTGTTCGATTACGTAATTCAACAAGCCTACACGTATAGATCTAGGTTACTTGTACCAATAAAAAAGAATATAAATTATTAAATAAACATATAACAATAACAAAATCCGACGCCAATCGGTTAGCGGTATTGTGTATAAATTGGCCAAAATTTTAAAAGTATCGACGCTATCCGAATACAACTTTGATATATTTTTCAGACGTTAATACAAAATATATTTTTATAATATAACTAATATGTTATTTCAATTATTTAGATTAATTCGGTTAAACAACTAAATAAATCAATTAATTTAGTTCAATTTTTTAATTGGATTTGAGACAAAGTTTTATTGTTTCGGATAACACAATAACCACTGGCATTGTGCACAATATGGTTAGACGAATTGCACATTGATTATTGACAAGCTGCTCAACAGCAATCGAATTAAAACTTTTGGTTCGTTTTTTATAGTTCAGTTTGTTTTATTGTTTTTACTTTTAAAAATTCAGTTACTTCTGACAAAAAAAAAGATATAAACTATTAATTGAACATATACAAATATCAAATATATCAATTCAATTGATTGACAATACAATGTATATATTGACCGATACTTTTCAACATGTCGGTGACAACCGAATACACGTTTAATATATTGTTATTCGGTAATATATTTTTCAACCCATGTGATACATGTTTAAAAAAATCGATCGTTCACTTTTTTCAAATGTTCAAATCACTTATTTTGGTTTTCAAAATTCGACCGCTGAACAATATTATACATTCTGTATTTTTTTTAATATTTAATGTGCGTATACACACACTATATTGTACATTATACTGAATATTGTTGTCCATTATTAATTTGTTGTTCAATTATACATTATACCCATATACTAAATTGTAATAAATTGAAATTTCTGAAATTGCAACTAAAACATTGGAACTTTTATTAAATCGCCAATTTGTCTCACGTGCTAAATTGAAATATATTGAAAGTTAATAATATGCAATTAGATCCCTCAAACATATCAAATTTCCAACAAAAACCTCCCAAACTCTTTAAAAAAAACTGCAAAATCGATCCATATTCCTCAACCCTCAAACACATTTTCGATCGTCTTTTCCAACCACTGCTATAAACCCCGACACCTTCATCCTCTGTATCTCGAGGATATAGCAACAGTCGCAGCCGCCAAAAATGGTGGCGTTGTAGACGGCCGGTAGGTGCAAGCTGGACGATTTTTTGTTCGCCGACAGAAATGGTGGATTGTTTTGAGGAGATACGGCAAGGTCAGGACGTTGGCCGTTTTTCCTTTTTTTGGTCGCGCCGGCAGTGCCACGCGTGGCTGTTGGCAACGGATGGACTGGATGCTGCAGCGGGGTGGTGACGGAGGAGACATGGCCAACAGGCCTGATAATGTGGCTGACGGCGGCAGGGGCTGAGAACGCAACACACGTGCGGTGATGGAGGCAGTTACATTCTGGGCTGGCGGAGGCGATGATTGCGACAGCGGCACGCTGGTAGCGATGATGGGACTGAGCACGCTACTGACATGTGGAGGTGGCAGGACCTGATGAGGCCATGACGGGTGTGAGTGTGTGCAGGGTGTAATTGTGTGAGAGAGTGTGATTAGTTGGGTTTGTGGCGAGTCCAATGTGAATATGTGATGTCTTTTTTACCAAATGTGTATTTGACCACAAAAGTACACTTATTTACAAAATTGTTATCACATGTTTGATTGTTATATTTAAAATTTGACTCGATCATGACCATTGATATGTTAGATACAATTATATAAATTTATTCTTATTTCTTTCACTATCTACTAGTATCATATGTTATCTCTCTCTCTATATAAAGAGATTATGGACCTATCTGCTCTTTTTGATTTTTTATTTTTTTTCCTTATCCTGACTCATATAGATGACCAATGTGCTGAGGTAACCAGCATAGATTTCATAATAAATAGATTTCATAATAGATAGATGACCAATGTACATGAACTGCTCATGACGATTGTTTCATACAAAGTTTACTTTTTTTTTTCCTAAGTACATATGCAAGATAACGTTTGTCACAAAACAGTTGAGCATATATAACATTGGTCAAAAGCACTGTTATTTCAGCAACACATTGGTCTAAATTCACATTGATGGGAATAGCTGGACACAACTTCTTCCTTCACTTTTCGCATTTCAAATCTTCATTCTTTTTACATCGCTTTCAGGGACATTAATGTCATTTCCGTTGCCACCATATGTCGTTCCGGAGACCTGCAAAGAAGTGGCATCATCTGCTTCATCCAACAAAGACAGAGTACCATCCACATTTTTTCCAGTGTTTTCTACTTTTCATGCATGCTTAATGTTAATAGAGATAGATAATAAAAGTAAGAGAAAACAACATTAAATTAAACAAACATCATGTTTAGTTATTGTTGGTCCAAGTAAGATGTTTCGATTTTGTTTAGATTTTTTGAATTGATATGATTAATTTTGAAAAAAGTAGTATGACTAGTTAGAGAGATTTTGAGTTTATATTAACATAATATTTAAAATAAAATAATTAAAATTTGATTTGATGTAAAAGAATGAGATATATGAAGAAAATTATGAGTGGGTGAATAGTGAATTAAAATTGGTATATATATATATCTATATATATATAATTGTTATCCAAACATTTCATAAAACTTCAATTTTTTCTTCCAAAAGACGTTACTTTGCATTAATTAAGTTTTTATAATTTTTATTTATTTTGTTATATAATAAATACTACTAACAAATCATAAAGTTACAATAAATGATATTATAATTATTTTTTTCTTCAAAATATTTATTTAAATTATTATTATTATTATTTTTTGTTTTAACTCATTAAACAAGTTTTTTTATTAGCATTAGTTCTTTAATTTTTATGATATAACCAAACTTTTTAAAATTTTGTACACAATTGCTATAATAATAATTTCAATATTGTTTTATCTAATCAATTGTTCAAAATAAAAAAAGATAGCAAAATTTATATAACCGAAATCGATATAAAGATTAATATGTAATTTAGTAGTTTATGTTTATTCGTTCATTTTTACTAATGATAAAATTTATAAAATGTGACATTTCCATCATCTAACTTATGATTTAAATGTTACATGCACATACATATAACGATATATAAAATTTTATTGGCATCTGTGCACACAGGATCGAATGCTAGTTGTGTAAAAATGATGGAGGGTGTTATATAATTGTATTGAACGACGAAAAATTTGTATTCAAGTATGCACTTACATTCTCATTAGGGACGACTGCATATCTCTGGGTCGGGGACACCCAAGTTTTTTCTGCTGATATAAACCCTCAATTAGTTAGTACAGCAACACAACTTGGATTTAACTAAAAACTGGACCAATGAATAAGGTTGTGGAAAAACACCTGATGATATATCAACTTTCGAGGCCTCAATGTGCTGTCCACTTGATCCATCCATACTTAGCGCCTCTATAATCTTCGGGACATTTCTACACCATCAAGGTAGAGTGAAAATCATTTAGATTTCACCAGAAAAGTTTAGCACCATTTGTAATAGTAAATGAAGTGTCCATAAAAATCTGACATCAACTAAATAAAAGTTTGCAAGAGTTGATGATAAATTTTTTCATTCAGCAAATTAAACATATTCATATACCAATGAGAATAAATATTCAAACGTTTATAAGTTTCAAGTCGAATAAATTCTAAAACAAAAGATAAAAAACAATTAGAAATGAGAAATGAGTTGGGAAAACATTACTGATCAACAGATTCACCATGGCCAAGCTGACCATTTGTACCCCTTCCCCATGAAAACACGTTTTGTCTGTCTGTAACAGCAAGTGTATGTCTCCAACCACATGAGATTTTCACTACGTTCTGCATGGAAAATCCAATTTACAAAAATCCAGTGACAGCTGACTTTTTCCAAACTACCAAGAGAGAGAGATTGAATTTTTTGTCACTTTAAAAGTCTAATGCTATCTAAGAATGGAGAATCAAGAGTTTACCTGATCCTGTGGAAATTTGACTTGCACAGGTGAGCAATGATCTAAGCTGTCGCCAGCACCAACTTGCCCAAACTTTACACATAGAAAGTCAAAATTCACAGTCAGTTCTATTCAACGTGAAAAAAAGGAAAAACAAAACAATTTTCAGGAAAATAGGATACAAAAATGACAGCATTGACATGTGAACAGAGATAAAAATTACGAGCCTACTTAAAAATAACAAAGTTCGATGCAGGCAGATAAAAACGATAGAGACCAGCTAATGAATGGACATAATCAAGGATATTTCTTGCAGAAGATCACAAATCAAAAAGTTTCTTGTATAACTTTCAGCAGGTGGCATTAACAAACCAAATAAAAACAATATTTCTGAGGATGAAATAAAACTGTATTGATCGACTTAATAATTCTCGTCAGATGTGGGGGGAATAGAGACAGAGAGCTTAAGCGCCTAAGCATGCCATTACGTAGATAGCACATAAAAAGTAATATGTATATTATCCTTTAACTTTGTAAATTCCTAGAGAATCATTGATACAGAGTAAAATATTGCTATGTTTAAGAGAGTGAAGTTTGGGACCTTGTTCCAGCCCCAGCCATAAAGTTTTCCATCACTTGTAACTGCCATTGTATGTCTCCATCCACCTGAAATCTGAACATGGAACTAACAAAATGTAAACAAAAAATACTAATAAAAAAAAAAATGCATGGTCTTGTAGTTACATATTCTATGTACATGGATAATGATAGAATACAGGTAGCAGAGATTTTTGAGATACTGAAAAAGACGTGTAAACGTGTCAAAGCTTAGGCCATAATGAAAGGATTCTTGTGTAAACAAGTATATTGGTGTGAAAGAAGTCATTACTTGAGATATACGACTTTCAGACAAAGCTTCCAGCTTATGAGGGATTAGGTGGTCTTCAAAATCCCCATGTCCTAGTTGGCCATATTTGCTCCACCCATAAGTATACAAACTACCTGAAGAGGAGACAGATATTGTATGTCGCCATCCACATGCGACCAGGACCATCCTGTCTCCCTACATTCAGTAATATAATCCAAGTTTAAGGGGATTAAAAGAAAAAGAAGGTTTAAACAAACTAAATTTAAAATATCATTTCATACCAGGGTAGGGAATACTTAGATTTATAGTTACGGTTATGTAAAATAAGAACTAAAGGGGTTTCATGGTGTGTAGAACTTGTGGATACCCTCTCTTTTTTCTTTTTATTTTTTCTTTTTTTCTTTCGGAACATAAACAATATTTCTGCAGTTCAAAGGGAACACTGGAGAAAATCACCGACCCTCAAAAGTTTCATGCCCAGCTTACAAATTATCTACAGAAACAAAAAGATCATTTTTGTCGGAAAAAAAGCCTATACACGACGCAATGATTACTTAAAAAGCTTCTTATCAATAAGGATAAAGAGAGAAGAAAAAATTATGTTGTTTGGTTTCACATACAACAACTTCCGTAATTATAACATACAATGTGCATTACATCATTAGTTTTTGGCTTTTTATTTTTAATAAGTTAATTTCAACTATACCAGATATAATTAATAGGAAAGAAGGGGTTAACAAGCCACTGGGATTTTCATTATCAAGTTTATTAGATCTAGCAATGTACTTTTCTTTTTCCAAAATCAAAATCCTACATGGATATATTGATAGATTTGTTGACAATGAGAAGAGAAAACTTACAAATAGGTCAGCAGAGAGCCTATGCTCTTCCATCATTCATAGAATTATGCATGGAATTTTGACATACCTCATTTGTCGAAACTTTGCCTGGCACTAATCGATCATCCCTGTCACCTAAACCCAAATTACCATATCGACCCCAACCCCAACCATAAAGTTGGCCATCCTCTGTCACAGCAGCTGTATGTTCGGCACCAGCAGCAACCATTTTGACTGAGATCCCCTATGAATGTACCAAGGCTTATATGAATCACTAAATAAATCACGAAAATGTGGGTACCACTAAATTGATCACATTTTTGTTGATTGATGATTTCCAACACCATTTGTATTCTATGGATCATATGACCTACCAATCAAGAAATGATGAAGATAGTGCTGAAAATTTCACAATGACAAGTAACCTGCTAATACCTGGAATGCTTCAATTTTTCGGGGTACAAGGGAATCTTCCGTGGTCCCAAGTCCAAGTTGACCATTTTGATTTCGCCCCCAACTTCAGTTTAAAAGAGGTAAGGTCAGCACACGACTCCAGCTTTTGTTTTTGGAAGACAGAATAAGATAAAAGGATCTTATGAATCAGGATGGATTTGAGTTAAGTTTAGTGCACTTATAGGAGACATTTTCTTCCAAATAAAAGCTATAAACAAATGTATAGTTACCGCTTGGAGCATCTTAAATAGTGTCCCATTCTGGAAGTTAAATTTGAGAGTGATAATATTTGTCAGTCATCAGAAAAACTCACTTTTATTTTCATCATTAAATGGAGAATGTACCGTTGGAAGTGTGAATGATACAAGCCACAATCTAACTTTATTGGCTGCCATCCTCATCCATACAATGCATTTTACAAGTCATACGACAGCCCATTAGATATTATACACTCACTAAAAATTATATATTTTTTCTCCTTTCTTTCTGATTTTTCTCTCCTCGGTTATCAGAGTTTTACTCCAAAGTCTCAGCATTCACGATTAAGATGTTATGTTACTTCACATTACTGATCTAAGGTAGTTACATACAAGAAATCTTCTTACAATAAAAGATTAGGAAGATTCTTCTTTAAGCATACATAAGCTTATCTTTTCAGATATTGATCATTTTTTGTCCAAAATATACAAATAAATAAAACACACTTTTCTGACATAGAACCCTGAAGATCTCAAGCAACCAACCTTTGAACCTGGCCTTCCATAGTCACTGCCAAACAATGGCTATCACCACAAGCAATCTGCCTTATCCGAAGGCCTTGTAAGGCTTTGATCGGTTGGGGAGAAAACAAGTCGCTAGAGTTACCATGGCCTAACCTCCCAAAATCACCCCTGCAACATGTTTTCATACTCTCACCAAATAATAGTAATACTGTACAGAGTCAACAATCAAGAATTCACAAAGATGAAAAAAAATATCACAAGAAAGTTTCTCAGCTAAGCATATCCCAG
Source organism: Striga asiatica (assembly GCA_008636005.1). Classification (NCBI taxonomy): domain Eukaryota; kingdom Viridiplantae; phylum Streptophyta; class Magnoliopsida; order Lamiales; family Orobanchaceae; genus Striga; species Striga asiatica. The sequence goes on along the minus strand of BKCP01008737.1, from coordinate 1,288,859 downwards.
TACAAGCACTATCATCATTAACAACAACAACAATAACAATGATGATGATGATTATGATAGTAATAATAATAATCAATTGGTGATAGAATGGAATATACCATCCCCAGCTGTACACTTGTAGTTTCGATTCAGAATATGCAGTCGTGTGATCAGCTCCACAGGTAACAGAGACTATTTCTTGATCATTCAATGCACTCAGTTGAGTAGGAAAAAACCGATCTTCAGCATCCCCATGGCCTAGCTGCCCATCTTCTCCCCGTCCCCATGAGCAGACAACATTGCCAGCTGCAGTACATTTCCACATTGGCATCATACTTACTGTTTGAAAATCATATTTACTGGTAAAAAAATGCCCCTGATTTTAAATCTATCAACAATTTCCAGACTTAATAAAAAATGAGTATTTGGTTTAACTTCTTAAAAGTTCATACTATGTTTTAGATGAAAAAAAACTCAACTTCTAGTCGAATTCACAAAACTACCTTTTCAACTACCAAGTTCATACTATACACTTATTTTTCCAAAAATAATCTTTTATCTTTAGAAATATTTAAACATAACTAATACGTAGCTCGTGTGATGCACGGGACAATAATGATAATCTTATAAATTAAAGCAATGAATCAATATTGACGAGAATAAAATAGTTTTTAATATCAGTATTAGTTTTTATCTTTTCTTTTATTTTTATGATAATATTTTTATATAGGATTAATATGTGTTTATTCACCAAACTGTCATTTTAAAGTTCATATTTAAAATTAACATATTCAAACGTTATCAATAAATAAGACTCTCTCTCTCTCTCTCTCTCTCTCTCTCTCTCTCTCTCTCTCACATACCCTATTACAATATTATTTTGACTCTTAAATAGTGATGGTAAAGTTGAAAAACTTGGGTAAATATTACAAATTGACAATTAATTAAAAAAGAATATAGTTTTAATTTTTTTTTTATAATTTATAATAATGTATATTATAAACATTTAGAATGTTCTTTTTAATTTAATAATTCATATGATAGTTCAATATCGATTAATTTATCAATATAATTTATAACAATAAACATTATAAATATTTTTTTAAACTAACAATTTAAATCGTTGTTCGACAAATGAGTTGTTGGTTTACCAATATAATTTATAATACATATTATAAATATTTGTTTTCTTTTTCAAGTCAATAATTTACATAGATATTTCTGTTGGTTTGTCATCATAATTTGTAACAATATATAGTATAAATATTTTTATTTTTCTTTCTAAACATATAATTTATATAGCAGTTCGACAGATGACTCACCATCATAATTTATAACAATACATATTATAAATATTTTAATTCTTTATGATTTACTAATATACATATGAGTTTGACGAATAACCCGTTCGGTTATCATTCTAATATCTTATATACTTGATTCTCAAAATAATTGTTTACTTATATTTTTACATTTTTTTAGTAATACTTTTTAAAACCTTTGCATTTTTTTTATTACTTTTTTAAAGCCTTGAGAGATAACATACCAATTAGTATTTTATATTATTTTATACTAAACACATTTTCCTGTACATACATTTATATTTTATTATATAAATAAACAGAGACTAATTTCTCTTTTTTTATATCAATATTAAATAATAACTTTAAATTTATTTATATATTCAATATTAACTAATAATCTTATTATTGCTTTAGAAATAATTACTTTTTATTTACACATATAATATGAGTTCAAACCAAAAATCATAAAATAAAGGGTAATTTAATATTATATATAAACAAAAATGGATAACAAATAAAAATACTAAGTAAGTTTTTAGGCATTTTAGGAAATATATATTTTTTTTTTTAATTTACTAATAATTATTGTTGGACTGGTTAATCTCGTTAATTTACATTTTTCAAATCAAATAACATTCTAGATTAGGTAAAAATTGAATAATTGATTATGGATTTTTCGAAACTATAATCTCAAATAATGGATATCACATTATTAACTATAAAAATAAAAAATTACTAGGTAGAAATAAAATAGTTTGTTGAATAATTTCGTAGTTTAATCAATGGACTTAAATCAATTACTAATATCACATTACCTTAAATAATAATAAAAATCTCACCACGAATGTAAACTACTCTAGAGTAAAGAATGCCAAAATTTAAATTTTGTATTCAATCATTCGCGCTACATTTTACCCTCCATAAAATATATTAGTACAAAATAAATTTTAAATACAACTATAAATCAAAATTTAAAGTTACTAAACAAAATAAATAAGTATATTGATGTATATTTTCCTCTACTCCAGAGTAGTTAGAGTAAAATAACAGGATTGAGATGGTCTAATGGATTAAAGTGAAACTTGAGATACTCAAAAAGAGAATCAAATCTATATATAATGAAAGAAGTTGATGAAATGATCTAAAATAGTAACTTTAGTTTTGTAAAAAATAAGTTGACTTACTATTAAGGGAAATATAATAAAAAATACTTTACTGTTTATAATAAAATAAAAATTAAATTATACATGCCTATTGTAAATCGTGTAATCCCGATTCATAACAAGACTTTCTACATAAATAAGATGGTATCAGTTCTAAAAATTATTTTGTGATAATTATCGCAATAAAAAATTGATTTTTCATGTTAATTGCGGATCACTGCAATTTTTTATTCTTTTGTTAACCAACCATACAACATATCATAAAAAAAAATTTAAATATCATTCATTTTTAGAAAATATTATTTGAATATGCACAATAAGATTGCAAATATAATTATCACAATGTTACAATTGAATCTTATTTATCAACATTAACAACAAATCACGATGATTTCTTATTCATTTGGTATCTAACAATATACCAAAATATTTTTTATCGTATCGTCAAAAAATCATTTCATCGAGACGATTAGTTTAGAATCTTTTGTTTTTTCAATAACCCACCCGTTCCAGTTTTTCAAAAATTATAAACCTAATTTTTCAAAATATATATCAAAAGATATTAATTTAACTATTTATCTTTAATACCAAACCAATTTATACCCTTATTAACAAATCATGTGTTCTCCTGTTTTGTTGGGTACCCAGCCATATGTAGATCGAAATATGCAATAAAACATTGCAAAATATAAATACAAAATAAATTTAGAAATCAATTATAAAATTTTTATTGATATAACTACCACAATATTATAATAGAATTGATATCTCAACATTAATAACAAATCCCTACGAGTTCAAAACGAGCCATATACTAAAAATCATCTATTCAATGAGTTCAAAAATATCCTGTGATTTTATCAATACTAATTTTTTAAAAATTCATCTTGCGGTTCACAATATCATAACAAATCTCATATAAATTAACAGATTAAAAAAAATTAAAATATTTATAATATTATAAATTATAAGAAAAATTAAATATGATTGATGTAATTAAAAATTAATAATTTTGTTAACTTCAAATAATATATATTACAGTCATATTCAATTAAGAGTTGATTAAAATATTTGCCACAATTTTTCAACTTTAGCCTAACTTATTTAGAAATCAAATAATATATTGTAACAAAGTATGAGTAGGAGAAGATAGAGAGAGAGAGAGAGAGAAAAAGAGAGAGAATTATTGTGTGAGTATTATTTATTGATAATAATTGAATATGTTAAATTTTTATTATCCTTAACTAGTACGTAGCCCGTGCGATGCACGGGTCTGAGTTTCCAGATGGCTTGTCCTTTAGGTTTAAAAAAATAGAGTTAGATCATCTATTTTACACCTCTTTTGATCATCGTTATTTTTTTAGTGATAACGTTAAACCGCAACCTATTAGCTCTAGTATGTAAATTAATTAATATATTATCTCGCTAAAACGTTGATACTAATATAAATTTGATTTTAATATATGTATTTATTCTTTAATATAAAAAATAATAGTTTTACATATTCTGGTATAATACTTAATCTTTTATTTTATCGTAAAATTTATGGTCATTATAATTTTTTAATAAATATTTTAGAAAATAAAAAAAATATTTATCTATTTACAAACTCATTATCTCGAGTTTGAAACCATAAATTTTATTCTTAAAATAAAATTTGAAAAATTTTAACTTGTAATCAGAGATGAATTTGAATTGATTTGACATTCCTAATCCATCTCAAATTTATTTTGTTGAAAAAAAGCTATCCAAAATGTTTATACCAAGAGTCCTAATATTTTTAAATTGTAAAAAGTCTGCATGCAAAATATCTCCACTGACTTTGGCGGACCACAATATCGTATTTGATTCAACAAATTAATTAATTTTAGGAAGTGAATAGTTGTGTATGTATATGGAAGAAATTTGAAAATTCAAATTCCAAAACCAATACCACAATATCATATTTGATTCAACAAATTAATTAATTTTAGGAAGTGAATAGTTGCATATGTATATGGAAGAAATTTGAAAATTCAAATTCCAAAACCAATATCGTATGTAATGGGTTTATATCAAGTTCCCAATTTTTTCAAAATTGTATAAATCCTTCATGCAAGAAATCTTCACTAATTTGAGGACCAACAAATTACTTAAATTTAGGAAGACATAAATTGTGTACGTGGATACTGTTTCTGTTGTATGTTTAAAGAAAATAAATTCAAAAATGGTATTGATATGGGATTGTATTATGAGGGATTTAACAAAAATACAAATTTTTAGGATACGATTTGATTTGAATTTTTAAAATTGAATTCCACTTTTTTAGGCCGCCTAAGTCAAATGATTATAAGGATTAATGTTAATAAAAAAAGAAAAAAAAAATCCAAAAATAGTAAGCAATTAATGTTGTCCTAAAATTTCTAGTTACTATCTATACTTATATTAAAAGGAGTCCTATTTACTAAATTTAGTAGCTAGAAAAGTCAACAACATTTATTTTCATTACTATTTCCATATTATACAGTTTTATTTAATATTTGTTTTCCTGTTACGATTTTTAAAAACAGATATGGTCAAATTCTCTCATCGTTAATTACTTTCTATTAATTATAATTTATTTATTTATTATTTTATTAGCAAAAACGGACCAACATTAATTGATTTTCTTAAAATGTGGAAGTTGTTGCTTTATTTTTGTACAGAAAATCGGGCTTCATTATAGAAATTTGTTCAATTACACAATGAATTTGCTATGATATAATTATTTTTTATAGGAACCTTTTTTTTCAACATAAAAATATGGCATTTCAATAAGATTTTCGATTTTTTAAGACTGATTTTTATCATGCTATGAAATTGAACATTCCAATATACCTTAATAAAATATACACGTGGTGTATACATCAGTTAATAGAAATATAGAATCCTCATATTTTTATATATATGTATGTAATTTTTCTATTACCAAATTTAATTGATAGTTGTTGTGTTATGGGTTTTTTCATAATTGTTACTTGGGTGTTGTGATATTTAGTTTGGTTGGTGTCACAAAAATTCTAATCTATATATATAATAAGAATAATCATTACAATGCAAATTAGAAAAATATTGATATTAGAAGAGATTGAGTTCATGGCTTTTCTTAAATCAAAGTTGTTTAATTAGTATACAAAATTAAATTCTAAAAAAATATATGTGTATATTTTGTACATTATTTATACACTATTTAATTTTAAATTTATTTACGTATTTTAAATTGATTACTTATATAAATAATACTAACGTGCATTAAATATATTTTTACATAAAATAAAAAGAACAAGAAGACGTGCAACTTGTATAACTTTATAAATAATAATGACATTATATGGCAACAGAGTTTAATAATTAACTATTATATAGTGAATAAGAATAAGTAAAATTGTTATTTTCTCTTATATCAAGGAACAAATATATATAATAAAATTAAATTTATATTAGTATAAATGTGTTAGTGAGATAATATATTAATTATTTTACAAGTTAGCCCTAACATGCTCATGTTTAATGTTCTGACTAATAAAACAACGCTGATTAAAAGATGTGAAAAATATATTACAACCCTATTTTTTAGACTTAACTGTGATTAAAAGAGGTAGAAAATAGATGATAACTCTTTTCAGACTGAAACGAGACTTAACGGTGATTAAAATAGGTGGAAAATGGATAATAACCCTTCTCAGACTTAAACGGACAGAGCCTGTGAAAATAATTCATTTAATATTTCTCTCCCGTGTATCGCACGGGATACGTACTAGTTTATGCTAAATAGTAATTCTTATTATATATATAGATTATAAACAGGATCTAAAATGACAACTATTTTATAACGAGTGAAATAAGTATCTAAATTATATATTAAATTATTATATATCAAATAATAAATAAATATTAATATTCGAAACTATTTTTATACTAATCATTATTGTTTCATTGTTTTAATACATTCAATTATAATTATTGTCACGTGCATCCCACGGACTATGTACTAATACACTGAAAGAGGTATGCTAAATTGTTTTATAAAATAATAGTGCAATTAACAGCAACTTGGTGAGACTTGAGAAAGTGTAATCTACATATTCCCCCTAATTGCAGTGGCAGTCTCGCAGCTTCGTAATCCTACTTGGCGAAAAAACATGCTTCGTAGTTTGGTTTGGATAAAAAATAATATTATTCTAAATCAATAATTTTAGATTCGGACATTCCAAAAATATTGAAAAACTAACTTGGCAATTCCATAATAGTTTGACTAATATAACCCTTAAGTTATATTGGAACATTCAATAATGATATTGATTGACTAATATAACCTTAGAAGCTCTCAAATCGGCTCATTATTTCCATGAAAATCTCAAGTTAGCCTAATAAATACATATATTTAATTTTAAACAATTGTTGTTGTTATTATTATTTAATTTTAAAAATAATTTTCTTAACAAGTACTTGTGTAGTACATGAGTATTATACTAGTGAAAGTATAATAGGGAGAAAAAATATACAGCATTTATGCTTTATAATTAATTAGCACGTACCCACAAGATCTATTTATTTAATATTATTATTTATTTATATATTTATTTTGCTTCATTGTGACAAAACTTATATTATTTTGAAGTATAAATTTTATAATTTTCATTTACAATATATGAAAAACAATTAACTAACTTAATCATTTTTTTAATTATTAATTTTTATATTATGAAACTCATATTTTTTTTAATTTATAAATATTTATAATGTGAATAATTTGTTTTTTCTTGTGAGTGACTAATATAGTTGTTCGAAAGACAGCTATCCAAAAATATTTGTCAAATTTAGATTAAAAAGAAAAAAAAAACACTACGGTCATAGGAAAAAGTCAGTAACCATTGTTTTTGAATCTATACTTATATAAAAAGCCATCCTATTTACTAGAAATAGTAGGCAGAAAAGTCAAAGGTAATTAATGTTTCCTGGAAATAGAATGACATTAATTACAGATTTATTTTGGTATGTTATGGGATAAAAATCAAAACCGATTTTTGTACCTTTGCTGAAAAAGTCAAAGGTAAGAGCATCTCCAATGCTCAATGTTGTAGTGCCAAATTACATTCCACATCAACACATTTCTTAATATCATAACTTTTCATCCTCCAATGTACAATGTGATCACAAATGTTGTGATGAAGTGGACATAATTAATGTCTACAATGTAGAGAAGAATGTGGTTCATCCACATTCTCATCCACACTCTAGCTAGCCAATAAAGAGAAGAGAGAGACTTGCTATTACCATTTTCAAACTATTTAATTATTTAATTAATTCTATTAATTCATATTAAAATTTTAATATTTGGTAAGTAGATAATATTGTAATTAGTCTACATATGCATTGAAGATGATTCTTTAATTTAATAGTTCTGAACTCAACATTTGTCCTACATGTATCACAATCTATTTAATTTTTTTACATCTGTCAAAATTTATCCTACAACAATATTAGAGCATTGGAGATGCTTTAAGTATAGATTTGTTTTATTCCATAACAGTTTAGTTAAAAAATCCCATCAAATCTGTTTTATATGTCAAGCCTATAAATAAAGATTTAATCGGTCAAAATTAAATATTTATTTTATGTCACCCATAAATAAAGCAGATATCAAGCCTAAATTGAAGGGTTTAGTTGTCTATATAGTTATTGATTTACGTAAATACATCTAATGTTTAAAGCTTGTGTAGATTGAAAATTCCCTCTTATCTTTTTACAAAAAATTTTATTATTATTGTATGGAAAATCAAACTCATAATATTGTGTACAAGGAAGTCTTTAATAATATATGATTGTTTTTTTTTGTTTGTCGAATAATCTCTTATTGTACAATTTTCCTGCGTATTATAAATTTTTTATTGAATATCTCGTACATTTTCCTGTGTTAATGTATATAATTAGAAGCTTGGATAAATAGCCTTAAAATTGTGCACACCGTGCATCGCACGAGCTCTGTACTAGTTTTGGCCCAAAATCTATATTGTCAAGTATTAAATAAGTTAAGCTCACAACTTCCCAAGCCAGGCACATCGATTATTATGTTAAATTACCACAATACCCTCTATCAACTTCAGAAATACCAAACTAGTGACGTGGATCATTACAGTCCATGCAAAAACATGAGAGAATGGATTTCCAATCTCTAACCATATTTACCTCCAAATTTCACATAAAATCACCACAGTGAAAGCCGATTCGAGTTACGAAGAAGAACTCAATCAAAACTGAATAAATTAGATTAAAATAGAAAAAGAAAGGAAAATAATAACGATAGAAAGGCATTGGCCAATTTCCCAAAATTGATCATCGAAACTTACAGAGGAGGGCAACGGAATGACTAGCGCCAGCGGAGATGAGGAGAACTCGCCGAATCGGGCCGGAAGCAGCTCGGACGCCGCTGCCGCTACTGCTGCTGCTCTGTATTTGCCCTTCCTCCGCCATCTTCTTCTTCCTCTTTATTTTTTATTTTTCTTTGTTCTTTTCTAAATAAAAAATAAAAAAAAAATCTGCGGGTGTGAAAACGTCAGAGAGCGTAAGTGAGAGAGATATTCAGAAGTATCTAACTAGGGATTTTTTGGTTAAAAAAAAAGGGTAATTTTTGGTGAGGAGAGGTTGAGGAAGATGAAAGGATAGGAGAGAGGTGCAGGAGTATTTAAATAGTGAGAGGGACGGGGAAGCACGTGCCTCTTACTGCCTCTGCCGCCTACCTACTTGAATCGGATGTTATTTACTTTTAACTCTCTACTGTACTGTTGCGAGGTGGGACTGTTATTCAATTTTGTTTTCCCATTGGATATGCCATTTTCAACATGCTAGCGCGTGTGACAGAATGATTGAGGCCGAGGGTGATATGTTCTATGAAAAGTAATTACTACATACTTTAATATGAAATGAAACTAATAATAAGGTTACATACTGAATAATATAGTGATTAAATGTAGGGGTTTCCCACCAAATCCCGAAAGTCTTTTTTTACTACTAGTGTATATCCCGTGCGATGCACGGAAGAGTTCATATTTTAAACATTTAGACTTTATTTTAAATATAATTATTTATATTTTTCACATCTCGTCTATTATGAAAATAAAATAAATACAATCAATGAAAAATATATAATATTAAATACTTTTCTTTATACAATATTTTTTATTTAAGGAATATTATTAAACCTTACGGTTTTGATTTGTTTTTTAAAATCAATAATCCAAAATATATGATTGTTAACGTACAAAAAATAATGGAAATAATCCAGACTTTAAAATAAAGCTATTTTTTATTATTTTACAAATAAAAATTTTCCAATTTTTTTTTAATTTCAAAAAAAAATTTGGCAAGTTTGATAATGAGTTAAATCAAGTTATACAAATGATTAAATAGTTAAAATGTTATATTAATTATATTTTAAGAAATCCGATTATATAAAAATGGGTAAAAAAATATTATACTAATTAGTTTGTTAGGATTGTGATTATATGGAAGTTAAAATAAAATGAAATGTAACCAAAAAATTTGTTCATGGTTTTTTCCTAAATGTTTGAATTTAAAAATCTAGTAACCAAATTTACATTATATCACGTAAGGAAAAAAAATAAATAATAAATATTTATTAAAGAGATAAATCAATAATATTTATCACTTAGATAATAAATAATAAATATTTACATGTAAAAAAATAAATAATAATATATTAAAAAATATAAGTCAGAATTTCAAATAAAGTAAAAGGAGGGATAACTCATTTTTTAAAAAAAGTTTCTAAATATTTAATATATTGATAAGTATCTCCATAAGAATATTCATACCATTTTAATTTTAAAAAAATTGGCAAGTTTGTTAGAGAGATTAATCCGGTTAGACAAATGATTAATTTGTTAAGATATTATATTAATTGTATCATAAAAAATCGGTTAGATAATACAGATAAAAAAATATAATACTAATTAGTTTGTTAGAAATGTGATAATGAAAACCAAGATAAAATGAATTTACCCAAAAAAATTGTTTGGAATCTTTTCTTTTAAATGTTTGAATTTATAAATTTAATACCAAAATTCTATTATATCACATAAGGAAAAAATAAATAATAAACGTTTATTAATATATTAAAATATGTAATTTTGAATTTCATATAAAGTAAAAGGTATGCTTATTCAAATTTATTTTTAAAATAAAAGTTATGATAAACATTTATTGATTCTCTTTCAAATATATTAATAAAATAAAAATATAAATCTAAACAAATTTTGAAACAACCAAAAAAATCGGATTGATTGGCATAAAAAAAGGAAGTGAAATCGGATTTGAATGCTAAAATCGGAACACCTTACCAAATTGAATGCTAAAAGATTCGATTTGATTGGTTACCCAATTGCATGGGCTGAAAAAATTCAAAAAAAAAAAATTTACGAATTGAAGAAGCGGGAAAAACACTATATTGAAGCGGGAAAACGAAATGATTATTTTCGGATTGTTCAAATAATTTTTCTTCTCCATATTATATAGTAATAGATTTCTAATCACTTCTTCGTTTATTTTTTTTTACTATGCACGCTTAATCATACATAAATTTTAATTCGCACTTAACTTCCTAACTAGTACGTACCCCGTGCGATGCACAGGAGAGAGATATTAAATGAATTATTTTCACAAGCTCTGTCTGTTTAAGTCTGAGAAGGGTTATTATCCATTTTTCACCTATTTTAATCATCGTTAAGTTTCGTTTAAGTCTGAAAAAAGTTATCATCTATTTGACCGTTAAGTCTAAAAAAATAGGGTTGTAATCTATTTTTCACATCTTTTAATCAGCGTTGTTTTATTAGTCAGAACATTAAACATGAGCATGTTAGGGCTAACCTGTAAAATAATTAATATATTATCTCACTAACACATTTATACTAATATAAATTTAATTTTATTATATATATTTATTCCTTGATATAAGAGAAAATAACAATTTTACTTATTCTTATTCACTATATAATAGTTAACTATTAAACTCTGTTGCCATATAATGTCATTATTATTTATAAAGTTATACAAGTTACACGTCTTCTTGTTTTTTTTATTTTATGTAATGAAATATATTTAATGCACGTTGCTATTATTTATAAAAGTAATCAATTTAAAATATGTAAATAAATTTAAAATTAAATAGTGTATAAATAATGTACAAAATATACACACATATTTTTTTAGAATTTAATTTTGTCTACTAATTAAACAACTTTGATTTAAGAAAAGACATGAACTCAATCTCTTCTAATATCAATATTTTTCTAATTTGCATTGTAATGATTATTCTTATTATATATATAGATTAGAATTTTTGCGACAACAACCAAACTAAATATCACAACAACCAAGTAACAATTATGAAAAAACTCATAACACAACAACTATAAATTAAATTTGGTAATAGAAAAATTACATACGTATATATAAAAATATGAGGATTCTATATTTCTATTAACTGATGTATACACCACGTGTATATTTTGTTAAGGTATATTGGAATTTTCAATTTCATATCATGATAACGATTAGTCTTAAAAAATCGAAAAGCTTATTGAAATGCCATATTTTTCTGTTAAAAAAAAAGTTCCCGTAAAAATTAATTATATCATAGAAAATTCATTGTGTAATTGAACAAATTTTTATAATGAAGCCCAATTTTCTGTACAAAAATAAAACAACAACTTCCACATTTTAAGAAAATCAATTAATGTTGGTCTGTTTTTGCTAAGAAAATAATAAATAAATAAATTATAATTAATGAAAAGTAATTAATGATGAGAGAATTTGACCATATCTGTTTTTAAAAATTGTAACAGAAAAACAAATATTAAATAAAACTGTATAATACGGAAATAGTAATGATAATAAATACTGTTGACTTTTCTAGCTACTAAATTTGGTAAATAGGACTCCCTTTAATATAAGTATAGATGCTAAAAAATACATAGATTCGTCAAAATATCACAAAACTCTCCACTATCAACTCTCAACATTTTTTTTATTTGCTTTGTTTCTTTTTCCACAACTATCCTCTCTCCCGTCAGCCCTTTCCTTTCCCCTTTCCCTCCGTCAGATTTTTTTCTAGACAGTTTCTCCAATGACAAGAAGAATTTCGGCGAACGTCTTATATGAAGAATTCCAGTGACAGACGATCGAGACGAACTCCAACGAACGACTTTTTTTCTGGTGAAATTTCGACTTTTTTCTGTCGAACTCCTAACTCGTCGTTTTCCAGCGAAAAAGGTGGTCAGTCTTTATGTATTTACTGAGGAGTCCGAACCCGTCCTTTATTAATTATTTTTTTCCTAAAACCTTGTTCTTCATATTTTGTTGAGGAATCAACTTTGAATATTGTTATTCATATTCACTCTAAAACAAAGAATATGACAATAATCTCTTTGTTGTTGTTCATATCTACCAACCATATATGTAGGTTATGTTTGTTTCTCATAGATGATCATTGTACCACTAATGCATGTTTATGGTTCCTTTGTTTGAGTAATATAGTACATCTATATATCTTCAGTATTTGATACTAGTTTGTGCTGAGAACTTTGAAGTTTATTTTATTTAACACATTTAAAATTTTATATTAATGTTAGATACAACGGATGGGGCACAAACTAAGTTATTTGAAAGTTGTTCTTACAATAATGAATTGTTTATCTTCTATATACACGTCGGATTGAGTCTGAAACAAATATACACCCTTATTGGTAAGAGATGGCCAGATGTAAATTCATAATTCTTCCTCTTATGCAACATTTCACCCCATGAAAAAAAGGCAATTAAGTTTGTTTGATGATGACGATATGAAGAACATCTTTCGCTTGCACGTGTGTTGAAAAGTAAGCTTTGTAAATATGCTTGTCGTTAAAAAAAATGAAAAACTGGATCATGAAGTTCAATCCATCTCGATGAGCAGGTAATGTTGATTCCTATATGAGCAATGAATTTGTTAACGAGCAACGGTTCTTAGTTATGGAACTAAGAGTGTTATAGATCTTATTTATGTGAGGACTTGGTGTATATTGATGTACAATGGAGTAAGAAACTATGGAAACAAAGAGTACACATGATTTTGACGATCTGTTGGGAGATCGGCAAGGAGAGTGAATTCTCCAAGACAGTGATTGTTGAGAGTTTTTTTTATTTTTTTATTTTATTTTTATTTTTTATTTTTTTTTACAATGACAACTCTCATATGTTGTGTTTGAGCTTGTTGTTTGTGGGGTTCTCTCATGTTATAGTTTTGATTTTTTATGGGTAAATATTATATGCGTGTTTGGTGTTTGCAACTAAAAGTTTTTTTTTTTTTAATTTGTAATATGGCTAAAAATTTGGATCTAGCTCGAACATGGTGGTAAAAAAACAGCAAAATGTGAGAGAGTAAGCAGGTCGAGAAATATCAAAGGAAGGTCGATGTAGTGCCCCGTTTCATTTTTAAAGAGCATACTTCATTCATGCATTTTATTTTATTTAGCTTGACTTTTCTTTTACTAGAAATTAAGTGGATGTTCTCGTCCATTTAATTTTATTAATAAATAGAGATTAATTAGATGTCCCCATATATTTAATTTTCCTGAATTAAATTCTTTTAATCTTAATTTTTATTAATTAATTGAAGTCCTAAGCAAGAAATGAGAAGGAGAAATAATCTAAGATAATTAAGCACATAAATTTGGCACCTTCTTTTTATATAGCCGTGTATTTGAGAGAGAAAGAGAGTCCAAGATATTTTATTTTCCTCTTTCCCCAAGTAAATGAATCCCACAAGGAAGGAGAATCCAAGTTACCTTAAATTCTTCCTCACCAAGACTTCTCTCCTATATTTATATGTATTAAACCCATGAGATTTCAGCACATATATTTTCACATCTCCATCCCTGAGATCTCACGTAAGAGAAAAGAAAAATAGAGAGAGAAAAAAAAAAGGAAAACTTCAAACACCTCGGTTTTTCCTTCTGGCGAGCCATCCGTCCGCGCGCAGGCCACCATTCGCGAGGTCGAGCAAGCAGGCGACAGCGCAAGCAGCAGCCACGCTCCATGCCACCTCAGTTTCATCACGCCAAGCGCCAACAGCACCCTAGCCGAGAAGAGACGTGCGCACCTCACATCCGCGAGCCGAGAGCAAGCCCGGGAGCCACCTTTTTAAGCCGTTTCTTTTCCCTTTTTCCCGAGTACGGTAAACCAACATTTTTTCTATATTTGGGGATGATATGATGTGTTTTTTAATAATCAAGAATTAAATATTGTCAAGGTTTCATGAAATTCATAAATTCAAGAAAATCAAGAAGAAAATCCATATTTGATCTTAGTTCAAGTTATTCTTCAAGAGGTTCTAAAAAAGTGTAAGATCTAAAAAATTGGATTATTATGCTTGCTTAAGACTTAGGATTAATTGAGATTTTTGGATCAAATGCATGCTTAAGAGTGGTAGTGAAAAGAGATGAATGAATTTTTGAGTTTTTGTATGTGTTAATTTGATTGTTATGCATGAGTTTACAACTGGATTTGAACGCTGGAATTTATGCTATGTTATGCCATGTTATGAAGTGCAAAAGTATGTTTAGTTGATTGGTCTAAGTTGCTATTATCATATTTTATGTTGAGGAATTATTGGCACGCTGATTTCTGTTCGTGAGTTGTTTTGGCCTTCAAGATCGAGTTTCTTAATGTTGCACTCTCATATGAATTGTAGTTCGTTTTGTTGGCTTTCTGTGAGCTCAAGAATCTTGCAAAAACCTGTTGTATTTTAAAAGTTATGATCATTTTAAAATTAGTGCGCAAACAGTTTTCTGAAAAGCTGGCAGCAGGTTATAAATTAAGTTTAAATTGTTTTCATTGCTTTAACTGCTCAAATGCAATTGATGTCTTTTATAGAAGAGTTTGCTATTGCGTTCCCTCGAATTTTCCAAATGTTTTAAGAAAATAAAAATTTACTTGCGAAATTTAAAGTATAGGAAGAGGGGCGCTACAATGTGGTATCAGTGCAGGTCGACGATTCTGTACACTTGTAAAATATGTTAGAATTAGAAATGTGTTTTTTTTCAAAGGTTTGACCACTCGCCACCGTCGCGCCATGCCAACTCCGCGGTAAGTAAGCATGAGTTAAGTTATTCAAGCATGAGCATGTTAAGCATTCACGATTTTATGTATTGGGGTCTAGGATCTTCCTCTAAGAAGACCAAAGAACTCTAGTTAAGTTATATTCGAGCTTGAGTTAGAAGATGGAGCAAGTTCAGCTAAGTTGAGACCCTAGATAAGATGCGACCTACTAACTTTAAAGGGATTTTCTGCCAGAAATGGTAAGAGGGCATCAAATTGGAGGCCAAGCCGCACCGGAACTGGAGCAAGCATAAATGGCAACGCATTTCTGTAATCTAGACCCACCCACTCTGACAGGGAAGAAGGGCCGGCACATGTCGACGAATGGTTCCTGAGGCTGGAAAGCATTTTTTAAGTTCTAGGATGCACTGACGCACCGAAGGTCTCGTGTGGACAATTTCAAATGGTGGAAGACGCAGACAGATGGTAGACTACATACTGGCGATCGAAGCTGGTAGCTGAGCGAACAACCTTGACTTGGGATTGACTTTGAGCTATCGTGGCGGAGAAGTATAACCCCCAACACTACCGTGAGCAAATTGAGCGTGAGTTCTGGGATCTAGTTCAAGGTGACTTGACTGTTGATTATTTTGTGGAACATCTAGTAGACACGGAGGAGAAGCGAGCAAAGAGATTTCGCAACGGCCTTCGACCCGAGATTCGTCATCTAGTAAAAAGCCATAGGACGTTGGTATGCCGACACTGTTGATAAAGCACAACAAATCGCCGCGAGCATTAGCCTGGAGAAGAGGGCGGCCTAGCCAGCCACCACACAACTGACGGCCAATCCAAATAAGAGGAAGTGGGACCAACAAAAGAAGCAAGGAGACGGCGTTCGAGATGCACAACCTCAGTCTCTGCAGCAAGTGCCCGCCGCACAAGCCCAAGTTTGCGCCTAATGTGGGAAGGGACATCGTGGATTATGCTTAGCAGGACAAAACGTCTGCTATTGGTGTAAGAAGCTGGGGCACCGTAGCTATCAATGCCCATAAGGTGGTCAAAGGCAGAACCATCAGTAGCAGTAGAACCCGCTTCAACAGAACCAGCCGAGGGTTGGAGGAGGAGGTCGACCACGTATTTACATGCTAGGCCAGAATGGGGCCGAGCCAAACCAAGGATGAGTGGCGAGTCGCGGACTTGGAAGTAGAAAAGCGTTCTTTTATTCTAATCTACTTTGAGAGCTAGTAATTATTGCAATTTTTCCTTTGGCAACTTTTCGCCTACGTTTATTTGAGAACGATGTTTGAGACGTTGACTGGTTTTTTTTTTTTTAATTTCAATAAAGACCAAGTATTTCTTTAAGTGTTCCTCTTTCTTTGAGTTTTTCGTTTATGAGACTGTCTAGTAAATGTCCTAAAACAATAGTAACGACAAAGGAACTCGAAGGCAGGCCGAGGAGTGGCGATTTCGTCAAAGGAGCACAGTAGAAGCATGTGGGCCCATAACCCACTAGTCCCAGGATCGAAACCTGGAAACAAAAGAAGGTGCCAATGGCAATCTCGTGCCGAAAGCACAATTAGTTTACTAACCAAGGTTTAAGGGTAGATTAGTAGTTTCGAACTCGAAAAGGATGTTGAACTCTAGTTAAGCCGAGTCAAGGGAGTAACTAGGTACCTACCTTTTATCTTTATTCTAGAAGAGCTTGATGATACAAGATGATCTTATTTCCAAGGACCAAAATATCTTAAAGAGGTTAGATTGTAGTGCCTCGTTTCATTTTTAAAGAGCATAGTTCATTCATGCATTTTATTTTATTTAGCTCGACTTTTCTTTTAATAGAAATTAAGTGGATGTTCTCATCCATTTAATTTTTTTTAATAAATAGAGAATAATTAGATGTCCCCATCTATTTAATTTTTCTTAATTAAATTCATTTAATTATAATTTTTATTAATTAATTGAAGTCCTAAGCAAGAAATGAGAAGGAGAATTAATCTAAGATAATTAAGCACATAAGTTCGGCACCTTCTTTTTATTTAGCCGTGTATTTGAGAGAGAAAGAGAGTCCAAGATATTTTATTTTCCTCTTTCCCCAAGTAAAGGAATTTCACAGGGAAGGAGAATCCAAGTTACCTTAAATTCTTCCTCATCAAGACTTCTCTCCTATATTTATATGTATTAAACCCATGAGATTTCACCACATATATTTTCACGTCTCCCTCCCTAAGATCTCACGCAAGATAAAAGAAAAAAAAAAAACTTCAAACCCCTCGTCTTTTCCTTCCGGCGAGCCGTCCGTCTGCGCGCAAGCCACCATTCGCGAGGTCGAGCAAGCAGGCGGCAGCGCAAGCAGCAGCCATGCCCACGCCCCATGTCCACCTCAGTTCCAGCACGCCAAGGCGAGCAACACCCTAGCCTAGAGGAGACGTGTGCGTCTCACGTCCGCAAGCCGAGAAGCCGTGCGCCAAGAGCAAGCCCGATAGCCACCCTTTTAAGCCGTTTCTTTTTTCCTTTTTCTTGAGCACGGTAAACCAATCTTTTTCCTATATTTGGGGCTGATATGATGTGTTTTTTTATAATCAAGAATTAAAGATTATCAAGGTTTAATGAAATTCATGAATTCAAGAAAACCAAGAAGAAAATCCAAGCTTGATCTTGGTTCAAGTTATTCTTCAAGAAGTTTTAAAAAATGTTTAAAATCTGAATAAAAAAAAAAGAAAAAAAAAAGATTATTATGCTTGCTTAAGACTTAGGATTAGTTGAGTTTTTTTAGATCAAGTGCATGCCTAAGAGTGGTAGTGAAAAGAGATGATTTTTTTGGTTTTTATATGTGTTAATTTGATCGTTATGCTGAGTTTTCAATTGGATTTGAAGGCTGGATTTTATGCTATGTTATGCCATGTTATGAAGTGCAAATGTATGTTTAGTTAATCGGTCTATGATGCTATTATCATATTTTATGTTCGAAAATTATTGGCACGCTGATTTCTGTCCCTCTGTTCATGAGCTGTTTTGGCCTTCAAGATTGAGTTTCTTGATGTTGTACTCTTCGTATGAATCGTAGTTCCTTTTGTTGCCTTTTTGTGAGATCAAGAATCTTGCAAAAACTTGTTGTATTTTAAAAGTTATGATCTTTTTAATATAAGTGCGTAAGGAGTTTTCTTAAAAGCTGGTAGCAGGTTATAAATTAAGTTTAAATTGTTTTCATTGCTTTAACGTGCTCAAATGCAATTGAGGTCTTCATGAACGTTGTAGTGCTATATCTTGACGTTTTTTCAAAACTCATTCAAAAATATTTCCTGAGTAAAAAGTTATGTTCTGTTTACTGGGACAATGCATGAGTTTGTTTCAAATTTCTGATAGCATTTAGGTTTTGAATATTAGTTGATGTTTCACCTTCTAAATGATCGTTTTTGCTTCTGTGGTCTAAATGAAAGTTTTAGATACATGTCTTAGGATCATTTTGGGATCAGAATCATGTTCATATGAGTTATATGCTGAAAATTATATATGTTTTAAAATCGCTGCGTATGACAAGTTTGTTCGGTTCTGTGTAGTTGCGTTTTGTGTATGAAAACGGATTTTACCTTTTATATACATGCCTGTGTGATCGATATCTGATTATTTGATGTTATATTGAACCTTAGATGGATGAAAATTAGTATCCTTAAGCAAGCTAAGAATTCAATAGTTCCGAGATTTTAAGCTAACTTTGTTTTTAAGAAAAGTTCAAGTTAAGTTCCCGAAAAGTTTTAAGAGCAAGCAAAGCTTGGAGATTAGTTGAGAGGGCTAATTGATTTTCTCAAGGTTAAGAGTTGTAATTTCTTAATAACCAATAATTCACCTTTCAACAATTAAAATCAAACCTCCCAATAATGTAGATAGGCGAGGAATCGAGCCCCCAACTGTTTAGAGCATATTCTTCAAGAACAACCAACTGCACTACAAGGTGGTGAATTTCTATGCTAAGTTTACATTCTTTATAATTGCTTATATTATAGTTGAGATATGTAGCTTGTTTAATTATGATTATAGACTTTCGATTTGTCGGGAGAAAATGAGAATCATAGACTTCTGGCAGTACCCACTGTCGGAAGGACCCAAGAATCATAGACTTCGGGATTTTGGGTAAAACCATTAGTCCGGGGGACCAAGAATCATAGACTTCTGCATTTGGGTAAAACCATTAGTCACTAGGACCAAGCAGCATAGTTATCCTTGTTACATGTTGATGTCATCTTATGAGTTATTACATTGAATGTTATGTAGTTTGAATTCCTCACTGAGTAGGTGAAAATGCTCACCCCTATTTTTTTCCAGACCCAAGTTGATCGAGTTGGCAATAGAGCGATGGCGAGGGTGGTCATATTAAAATCCGCTTCCGAACTTTGATGCTTTTAAATTATTATGAGACTATTTACGAGTGTATTTCTTTCAAATTGATTCACGACTTGAGTGAGCATGTTTTTTATGTTTGAGTTATGAACAAGTTTATTTATGCAATTATGATGAATAATTATGAGATGAGCTATGAGATGTTAAGAAAACTAGATGAGAAGCAAAGATTTATGGAAGAGTTTGCTATAACGTGCCCTCGAATTTTTCAAATGTTTTAAGAAAAGAAAAATTTACTTGAGAAACTTAAAGTATAAGAAGAGGGGCGCAACAGTCGACATTGGAAAATGAAGAGCAAAGGAATCTACTCTAGGAATAGAGTTTCGACCTGAATGTGGCGCCATGTCATTTGATTTTCGACCTCAGTGGTCATTCGGCTTTCGGTCAGTGGTCATTCGACTTTCGGTGTTTGACCCTAGTAGCGGGTCACTCAATTTTCGATCTTAGTTGTTATTCGGCTTTCGGTGTTCGACCCCAGTGGTGGGTCGCTGGATTTTCAACCTCAGTGGTCATTCGACTTTCGGTGTTCGACCCTAATGGCGGGTCACTCGATTTTCGATCTCTATTATCATTTGTCTTTCGGTGTTCGATTCCAATGGCGAATCATGTAAGAAATTTAACGGGCATACTCATAACTATCAGGCGGAATTGAATAAACCCTAAGCATGTAATTCTATCAGTTCATAGAATATGGATCGTTGCATAAATTAAATTGCACATAGAACTTACAAGAATCCAGCTTATAGTCATTCCCTGTTTTCTTGATCTATGATGTTGATCTGCGATCTCTTCGTCTTGTAATGTCATGGATCTATCTTTCTCATAATATCCAATGATGGATTCCCCTTTGCCTATGAATTGTTTCTCTCTCCCACTTCTCTCGTCTTTTCATAAAGTCCTTGATGTTGAGAACTTTATTTGCGTATGAGATGGGAGAGAGGGGCATGTAGTAATATATATAGGAGGAGACCTACAATCCTAATCCTACTAACATTCCCCGTGTTCTAACCTAACTTATTGTCCAAGTCAAACATCACAAATTGGACTCTTTAATATTAGAACATTAATAATCCATTAAATACATAATCACCTTAAATAAGTTTGACTATTAATTCAAGTAGGTCCAACTAATTATATGGTCCACAATAATAGAATAATATACAAATTATTATTCCAAATCACTCAATTTTCGATCTCAGTGGTCATCCGGTGTTCGATCTCAGAGGCAAGTCATTTGGCTCTCGACCTCAGTGGCAGGTCATTTGATTTTTAAGGTTTGAATCTTGGCAGTCACAAGGTTTTTCGTGGCGGCCTAATTGTAATGCAGCTTGCTTGCTTGTGAGATGCCACTGTTATGGCACGTTGACGCGTAGTTTTGATGTTGGACGTCTAACGGTCGATTATGGGTCCGCCTTGTAATCTTGATGGTGGTCGTCGTTGTATTTAATATAGCCAATCTGAGAAACTCAGTGATAGGCTCGATTCAAAAGATTCTAACGGTAGGTTAATTAATTTTAAATAGACATTTTTTATGTAAGTTTGCACAATTTTAACTTTCATGTAATACTTTCCATAAATTAATATAAATAAATTGTATTACATAGTGATTTCATATTTTTAATTTATAAATATTATTCTATTCCATTCCAAAAATGAAAAACAGCAACCGAACGATTTTAAATAAATTTGCAGTGCTAATTTCTACTTACTAAAAGAAATTAAAAACTAACTTGAGGATGAGCATTAAGACGACAATGTTGGGTAGGTAGGTATTTACTGACACATTCTAATCACTGTCTGCAGTGATTGACCGCGCATAATTATATATCCATTATCCAAATAATGTGGAGTCTTGTCACTCTTGTCGTGTCCTACCGCTAAAGATCTACTCCATTTTACCAATTTCTCCGAACTACAACCTTGTATATCAACTACTTTTGCTAATCAATGATTTTAAGAAGTCATTCGTTTTCTTAATAAACAACATATTTGAATTTGATTTTTGGTCTACTAAGTAAAAGTCCTCAAGAAATCAAACGAAGTTAATGTAAAAGATATCATACCAAGATGGTTTTTTGCAGGGAAGCCCATTCTTATCAGCATGAAAATGATAGTGATATTTTTGTTTTCCGTCCATTGGCAAGAATGGAAAATATTTAATGGCAGTAGAAATTAGGAGAGGGAGTTGAGCACAAAAGACCAAACATGGGAGGAAATGAGCAGTGTTGTAATGGGCGCACATGGCTGTGTGACTGTGTCTTTAATAAGTAAGCCTAAACAGATAGACTCAGAGCTAATGTACTCTCTCTGTTGTTTGAGTATAAATGCTGAAATATCAGTCTCCAACCACCTTGGCAAAGCGAACAACACGTGTTGTGTTCATTTTGTCGTCTTATTTCTTTTT
>BKCP01008737.1:1256207-1266454 GCA_008636005.1 Striga asiatica | reverse complement strand
TTAATTGGTATCTTATTTCGTTTTATTTGTTCAACAGATGTTTTGGTTATGAAATATTCCCCAGTTCAATCAAATAACTGAGTATTTTTCAATCAAAGGAGAAGCACATAAATAAGTGGGTAATATATTTTTTGCAACTTACTATACAATTTTTATGTTTTGCAATTTATAAACGTCAATTAAAATTATAAACTCTGCTCATCTATATATAAAGAGATTAACAATGAACAAAAATAGTTAGAAAAAATTTCGGACAACATATAAATCACACTAATTTCGAATTTTTTTTTGGATATTTTCGGATAATAATATATAAAAATCTAAAATATTTCGTTCCATACACATATCTTCTCATTACAAATCGGAACAACAATAAATAAAAACCTCAATTATTGTCTTTTCCTTTCATACACATCTGTTCTCATTACAAATCGGAACATACGAGTTACAAATTGAAACACACAATTGAATGAAATCTAAATCAATACACGCCATTAAAAATCGGACATATTATTCTATTTTTTAATTTACATATTGATTTAAATCAGATTCAATACAAGTCTGTTGCCCTTTAAACTCGGATCAATATTGAATACCAATTTCAATACCAATCCTTAGAGATATCTATTTTACAAATATAAAGATATAGATTATTTTACAAATAAAAATTCTTGAGAAGAATTTGATTCACCACAAACTCTTTAATTGCAGAA
Organism: Striga asiatica; assembly: GCA_008636005.1. NCBI lineage: Eukaryota > Viridiplantae > Streptophyta > Magnoliopsida > Lamiales > Orobanchaceae > Striga > Striga asiatica. The sequence continues at coordinate 1,265,741 of BKCP01008737.1, read as the reverse complement.
ATTCTATTTTATAAATATCCCTCCATGTCATCCATCCAGAAAACCACATCTCTACTTCACTTTATCCTGCGAAACAGAAAAACACAGCAATTACTCCCATTCAAACAATGAATCACATCCCTACTTCACATCTTTTTAAATAATTTTAGACATGTTTTCTTTACAAAATAATTTAATAAAATTTTAGGTGACTTACCATATTTCAACAATGATATATAAAATTTTAAATACTTTTACATACATTATATGATATTTTAGGTACTTTTAATATTTTAACCATACATTTTTTATTTTTTTACTAGCGCATAGTCCGTGCGATGCACGGGATGGTATATTTTCCTGAAATGTTTAACGTGTGAAATATTAAAAATAATATAATTTATATATATGTAATAAAAATAAATGGATTGCAAAGAAGGAAAAAAAATATAAATTATTGAACACTTTCTTTGTGAAGTAAAATTTGTGAAGGTTTGGTATATTTGATTATGAATAGAAAAGTATGAAATACTACCTGCGGACCGTTGAGATAGATGAGAAGATTTACTTAGAATATATAGAATAAATATTGAGATAATGATTTACCTTTTACCTAGTATAGACAAAATAAATATTGACATGATGTGGGAAAATTATGACGAATTATGACATAAATTCGTTTAGAAAATATTCAAAAATTAGATTTATTTTTTATTTTTTAAATCCTTACAGTAATTCGTACGCTCCTTTTCATACGCTCAGTTTATCAATTTTACACATACAAATAAAAATTAATGCAACTCGAAATATTATATAATAAATAAAATGAAATTTTTATCTAACATTTAGTATATTGCCGGAAAATTTTTTATAAATCTTATTCTCTTTTTATGCACATAGATATTAAAGAATGAGTAAAAAAAATATCTAAATATGTTTAGAAGTATTTAATATTATATGTGTTAACAATGTTACAACCAAAAGACATTAAGAATACGCCGACTATTATATAACATATGTGAAAGTATTAAAATATTTTATATTATTATTGAAAAATGTGAAATTACCTCAATTTTGTCTAGACTATTTTATAAGAAAAATATATATACTTAAAGTTAGCACACACATATATATATCCTTAAAATTTGCCCAACTAACATGTTTAAAAGTATATAAAATTTTATATATAAAACACGTTTAAAGTTTACATATTTTACAAAAATTAGACTGCTCTCAGTTTATATAAAATTTGTTGCAATGAAAGCACCCTACGATACAAATTTATAAATATTAATTAAAATAATTTTCTAAATTATATAAAATTGAAATAACAAATGTAAATATTACTTGTTCATCGTGAAAATGCGTTACAGCTGGTTTCAATAATGCGGACTGCTCTCAGACGCAAAAAAGGTTTGTTATAAATATTAATTAAAATAATTTTCTAAATTATATAAAATTGAAATAACAAAGGTAAATATTACCTGTTCATCATGAAAATGCAGCTCTCCCGTTCGTGATGGGTTTGAATAATGCGGACTGCTCGTCATGGGTTTCAATAATGCGGACTGCTCTCAGACGCAAAAAAAGGTTTGTTATAAATATTAATTAGAATAATTTTCTAAATTATACAAAATTGAAATAACAAAGGTAAATATTACCTGTTCATCGTGAAAATGCGTTACAGCTCTCCCGTTCGTGATGGGTTTCAATAATGCGGACTGCTCTCAGACGCAAAAAAGGTTTGTTATAAATATTAATTAAAATAATTTTTTAAATTATATAAAATTGAAATAACAAAGGTAAATATTACCTGTTCATCATGAAAATGCGTTATAGCTCTCCCGTTCGTGATGGGTTTCAATAATGCGTGACGCAAAAAAAAAGGTTTGTTTCTTTTGTTAACGTACCCCAGTCTGGAAGCATTATATATGAAGTGTACCCCAGCCTGCTCGTCATGGGTTTCAATAATGCGGACTGCTCTCAGATGCAAAAAAGGTTTGTTATAAATATTAATTAAAATAATTTTCTAAATTATATAAAATTGAAATAACAAAGGTAAATATTACCTGTTCATCATGAAAATGCGTTACAACTCTCCCGTTCGTGATGGGTTTCAATAATGCGGACTGCTCTCTCCCGTTCGTGATGGGTTTCAATAATGCGGACTGCTCTCAGACGCAAAAAAAAGGTTTGTTATAAATATTAATTAAAATAATTTTCTAAATTATATAAAATTAAAATAATAAAGGTAAATATTACCTGTTCATCATGAAAATGCATTATAGCTCCCCGTTCCTGATGGGTTTCAATAATGCAGGCTCTCAGACGCAAAAAAAAAAGTTTGTTTCTTTTGTTAACGTACCCCAGTCTGGAAGCATTATATATCAAGTGTACCCCAGCCTGGAAGCATTATATTTATATTGTATATGCGATGAAAAATTATTCTCTGTATTTTTTTTCTCTGAACTCGTGAATGATGAGTTGTAATGGTGGTAGTGAATATCCTTTTATACAATTTTTTATTAACAAAAGTGATAAGATAATTATGGATTGTATTTGGATAGATATTAAATTCCATGATTTTTGGGATGCTATATATCTTATCACGTTAAAGGTATATCCATCCCTAAAAAAGGGAAATATATAATGCCTTAATTGAAGGAATTTTTGTATTTTCGTAACAGATTTGCTTAATTAATGGAATCTGATACTTAATTAACGGGAATACCAATTACAAAATCTTATTCACGATTTTTTTTTTTTTAAAATTTGATTGAGATTACATAAATAGAAAGTCAAAAGTCAACTCAATTTATTTTAAGTTTCTAAAAATGATTTTTACATCAACCTTTTTAGATATATATAGATACTAGATAATTTTGTATTGTTTACAACTGATATCAGACAAATTATATCACATATTAACTCCACATATTTAATTTATAATTATTAGTTAATATATTTTACCTTCATATTAATTAGTTTTGTTTATCATCATCCTTAATTACCGTGCATCGCACGGGCTACATATTAGTTTTGAATAGAGATCCTAGCTAGCAAATGAAATTCAATAACTAAAGGTAAAAGGGTATAACTGTCAATTAATATTATAAAATATGCTCATTTCGAATAGAGACCCTTGTCCTAAACGAGCAAATAGCTCATACCATTCATGGGGCTATTATGGCGAATTTTATAAATTAGATTTAATTACTTATATACAGAGTTAAAATAAAAATAGAAAATATTTTTCTAACATTAAATGAAACAACATAAATAATTTATTTTATTTATGAAATAACTTTTTATAAGCAATTACTTTTTATTTGTCAATATTATAAATTAATTCTTTTATATCTTTTGCTAATCCCAGATTTGAACAATTAGGAATCCGCCGCAACCCTAACCCCCAAAATCCATCCGCAACAACTTCAAGAATCGTGACAGTCGGCCTTCCCCGGCGACTGCTCTGCTCCGGCCGATGGTCGTCTTCAACGGCCCGCACTGCTTCTGACCGGCACTCCTCGATTTCTGCTACGGGTGATCGGAGATGGCAGGTCGACCAGTGGCTCCAGACGGGTGCTCGATCCTAGGCGGAGGATGGTCAGCGTTTCGGTCGCCGGCAGGTGGTCGTCGTCGCCGGCAGGTTCCCTGGCTACCTGTATCTGGTCTGCGATCTACGGGTCCTTCCCGATTGGCTTCGCCTGTTCCGGTGGAGCTGCGGGTGGATTTCGGCCTCAAGTCGCCGGCGGCTGTTGGCGGTGACGAGGTGTGTGGGCTTGTTGCGAGGTGGGGCTTAGGCAGCGTCTTGGTGGAGCGAGTCCTTCGCCGTGGTTGCCGGAGTAGCGAAATGGACTTCTTCTTCCCTTCCTGGTCGGCTAGTGGTGTTAGGCGGCGGGGGTCCTGGCTCTCCCGAGCTCGGCTAGTGGTGTTAGACGGGTTCGGGTGGGGCTAGGGTGGGGGCTGGTGTTTGTTCGCTCGGTTGTAGACGGGTCGATTCGGAGATTGGTTCGGGCCTTGGTTTCGGCTACTGTATAGGCTTGATTGCAGTTTCGGTAGCAGTGGCTTGGCCTGGATTTGTCTTCTGTCGATCGGACACTGTTGGTTTGGGCTAGTTCGTTTGTCGGGGAAGGGCTTTTAGTTTTGGTTATTAGTCATTTGTGTTCTTGTCTATTGTTTGTAGTATCTGTGGTTGTGTTTGTCTTGTGTTGTTTGTGTTTTGTGTTTTTGGTTTGGGCCGTTGGCCCCTGTGAGCCCGAGTGTCAAATTGATTACTCCTTTGGGGTCCGACACTCGGGTATTACCCTGTTAGGGTCCTTGTAGTTGTTCTAGTTGTTTGTGTTGTTGGTTAGTTTAGTTGCGAGTATGTTTTTTATTCTAGCGTTGCTAGTCGGGATTCTAGGCAGGCTTCTGACCTGTCCTCCCCCTTTTTCAGCTGTTGGCTGCTGTGTTTTAGCACATTTGTGCATTTTGATTTATAAAATTATCTATCGTTTCGGCCAAAAAAAAAAAAAATCCCAGATTTGAAGGAGAAACTCATAAAAAGTTTCTTAAAATTCAAAGAACAATAATTGATCGGCATGTATTCATCCAAAATTTAGAACCTTTGAAAAAGTGAACAAAGAATTTTTAATATGTAAATATATTTAAAATTAAAAATAAAATGAACCACATGGATGTAAGAATTACATGCTAGTGGGGCACATTCTCGTACAATAAGAACGCATACAAATATAAGGGCACCCGTAATGCCCCGTTAAAACGCCCAATTAGCGTTCATTGGAATGTGGGCGTTCATTATTTGAGTGGGACCCATGTAGGGCTGAACGCTTGAACCTTTTACTTTTTTTTTTTTTTTTTAAATGAAATTATTTAACTATTTTATTATTCTTTTACTGGAATATTTTGAGTGGGGCGTTCATTTTATTTTCTTTTTCTTTCACTGGAATGTTTTGGACTCATTTTGCCAATAATTAAAAAAATATATTTTTTGTAATTGTACTATTTTTTTCTTGTGTAATATTAATTTAAGTTGTTTTGGTCTTGTAGTGTTCTTTCATTTACATGCATTTAAAATTTATTATTATAATTTAAAAATATTGAGAATTGAATATAAAATTTTATATTGAATGAGTAGATAATGAGTCTCATATATGTATTTAAATGAATGTATAGGAATGTGGGTGTGTGTTTAAATGAAGAGAGATTTAGTGGAAAGATGATGTGGAGATAGTGTGGATGAGAGAGTGTGTTACTTTTGATTGAATGAATGATATTTGTATTAAAGAGTTGTGGATGCCCTAAGTACATATAAAATTATTCTTACTCACAAAGATTATAAAAAATAATATTATAAGATTTATAATAAATAAATGAAACAATTTTGTTATTATTTCAACACCAAACTTTCATAAGTTTAATTTACATTTGAGTTCATATCAAAACTAATAATTTTAATGCATAAAATTTTTAATTGAAAAAAACAACTAGCCTTACCTACTATTTCTATGAATTTAAATATAGTAGCCATACCTACTATTACTATGAATTTAAATATAGTAAGTAGAGATGTTAAATGGTCTTTGGCCCGACGGGTCGGCCCGTTTAGCCCTGAAAAAAATAGGGTGAAGGCCTTTTATTGGCAGCCCATTTAAATTCGAGCTTTTTAGGTCCAGACCGTTTAGCCCGAAGCCCGTTAGGGCTAGCCCGAAAACCGCTAGGGCTAGCCCGTTTAACTTGAGTTGGGTGGTGTATATGTTTTTAGAAAGATAAGGAATATGTCTCATGATTCCTTGTATATTATTTTGCTATTCTACTTCACGTGTAATTATGAGTTATAATGTATTATTATTATTTTGATAGATAATTATTAACAAATTTTATTCTATTTCACAGCAAAATATTTAAGCCAATCAGAACGACTTGTTGATACCTAATTTGGCTCCGATTAATTAAATAATAAATAAAATAATAAAATGCGGCCAGATAATCAATGAGCCGACAATACGAAATAAATAAATATACAAACAGGTTCTCGATACCGATCAAATCAGAAGCCGCCTCAGATAGACGTCAATCGAAGCCGTCAGAAATCATAAGTGGGCCCCACGATGATTATTTCATATTAAATAATGATGTACCATTTTTTACTTATTTAGTTGCCCACTTACAAAAGAGAGAGGGGTATATATATATGTACAAATGAGGAGACAGAAGGTGTGGTTGGATGACTTCTCGTTTTTTCTTCCCCCATCAACCAAGAGAGAGAAAACCCTCTCAAAATAACAAAGAGAAAAACACAATTTTCTTCACATTTTTTTTTCTTCATTTTTCATACAAGAAAATCGATTACTTTTCAATGGTTGATCGTCCGATTTTCGACATCAACAATTTGGCGCTAGAAGAAGGGCTCCGGAATTTGCTCGGAGTCAATTTTCGCCGAAAAACGGCCACATCTCCACTGTAAAATATATTCTCCAATCATACAGAAAGTAGAGACGTCTTGCTGCTACTTTGGTGCACTCTTTCTCTCAATAACTTTAAAATAAAGCTTTATTTTTCATTTATTTCTCAGCCCTTGCAATTTCGAGCTTCTCTCACCCTATGTACTTCGCTTTGGCCATGAACCAGTACTCCGTATATTTCAACGCTGGGCTCTGTCTTACCATTTTTAGAAATTTTAAAATACACATCTATATTGTGGATATTTGAATTTCCCCTCATTCCCCTATAAATTGCACAACAAAAAGTCATGAGTAAAGAGTAGAAAAAAAGGACAAAAGTTGGGGCAATTTCATTGAATTCTGCTACCATTTCAAGCAAGAAGAACTTCATTCTTTCCGTTCATTTTTTCTTTCTTTTTCCTTATTTTCCCATTTCTTTTTTGCTGAATAAAGAATAGACAAATAATACCCACTTGCTTGGACACAACATGGCCACGTTACTACCACTGTTTTTGTCAGTGTAACTGTTCACATCACATCAGATAATTATAAATAAAATAATAATATTAAAAAAAGAAAAAAGAAGGGAAATGCAACGCAGAGAGCAACGTCGACCTCCACAGCAGTAGCAGACCGAAACCGACTTTGCCCTTTCCAACTGACTCCGGTCCACCACTGAGCCACACGACCCAGCCGAGGCTAGACCAGAATCCACAGTCGGTCCGACCTCGCTAGCTGACGCCGACCTTAGCCCGGGGCCAACATCAAACCGGCGGGCTGACCTCGCAAACCGACGCACCGCCGTAGTTTGGACATCAAATCGGGTGGCGCCGACCTCACCAACCCAAAACTCCATGTCGTAAGGTCCAACCTCACAACAGTCGGGCCGACCTCGCAAACCAACGCCGACATCAGCCCGGGACCAACGTGAAGAAGCCGGACAACCGACCTCGTCACTTCAGGCCGACTTCGCACCACGACCGTCGACACCGCCCGACATCCAGCCGGCGCCGACCTCAGATGTTCTGAAGCCGAAAAAGCAGATCCCACCTCATCACTTCCGGTCGACTCTGCACCACGGCCACCAATATCTCCCGAACTTCAGACCTGCACCACAAACATTAAATACCGGGCTGACGCCACTTATCACCACCGGGAAGCGACGACCTCAAATGACGATCTAGCCGCTGCCCTCCTCGACTCCAGGACCGGACCTCCAACCCAAAGCCGGGCCCGACCTTACCATCTCTGACCTCCAAATCGCAGCGGCAGACCCTGCCTCACAACCGGAGTCGGATGTCTCCTCAGACGCCGAGTCTCGCAATTGCCGACCTCACCAATCACATATCCCGATCTCATGATCGCCAATGACGACATTGCAACCACGGCCCAGCCGGGTCATCCTCGAACTTCAGTCGGAATCCAACCTCAACCTCGTCACCCTCAAACTTCAGTTGGGATCCGGCCTCGATCTCGCCATCCTGGAGCTTCAGTTGGGATCCGACCTCGACATCGCCATCCCTGAATTCAGATGCCGACCTACCTGAGGACGTCCTTAGAGGTGCCGAGCTTGCACAACAAAACAGGGTCTTCAACCTCAAAGCACGGACTGAACATCAAAAGAGGGGCTGACACCGACTCCTCGCTGCCAGACGACCTCACAGCCGACAACCGAACTCCACAGGTGCCGAACTCGACCCAACGTCACAGCCCCGATCCATCAAATCGCAGCTGTCGGACAGACTTTCGGCCCATGGTCGACCTCTCACACTCACTTCCGGGCTGAAAACATCCGCCGGCCGAACTCACTCACACCGCCGTCGGCCGAACTCCCTATCTACCTCGTCCGCCAATAAGTTTCGTAATCACACCCTAAACCTGGACACCGAGCCACCGCTCCCGTCTTCAGACTGAGACGCTGAATCACCGCTTATCCGCCTAGGCCGACGTCGAGCCATCAACCTCTAAACTGACGGGCTGGCTCACAGTCGGGCTCAAAATCGACCCGAATGACGAGATGGGGTCTCTGAATCGTGATGGACCGATAGGGGTGCCTCTTATCTCGCAGCCGAAAATTGAATACAGTTCCTCAAATCCGAACGCCTTCTCAGCCGATGTTCTCCATTGGAGCAGATTTGTGCGTCAATCGTGAACGATTTGTGGTGATTGGTAAAAGAACAAGATCTCTTCCCTTACTGCGTGTAGGTGAGAATTTTGGGGGAATAGCGATGAAGTGTCGGTCTAGTACTAAATACCAATCTAGATTCCTTTTGTATCAAGAATGATTTGGGTCTGGTAATAGGAAATCAATTTGGGCCTGTTAATGAATGTGTGGCCTTGTGTAATTAGTTCAAGAATGTAAAGGTAAGGACCCTAAAAATACTATAATAGATAGAGTAGATGTAAAAAACAGAATTAGGGCTGACAACGTCCCGACGGACAAGGGATCAAGATCTCGAAATCGAGGGGCTTGGCAGGACCTAAGCAAAAGAGAAGTCGACCTCTCCAGACGATAATATGCTTAGACCTAAATTCCACACCGGCCCAAGGTAATCATACTCTCCATCTCGCTTTGAATGCATACATATATATATATATATATGTGTGTGTGTGTGTGTGTGTATGTGTGTGTGTGTAAACACTCACATAATGATAGTAATAATATAATAATAATAAATAAATAATAAATATATACACGCATATATACATATATATGAATAAAAATATATATCGAATCTTATTTCGTGAAAGTCGAACCGAGACGGGAAGGATTAGGAAAGTTGGTTTGCTGCAAGCCTTCGGGATAGGCACGACTGTTCCTCTAGCACTTCTCAGTCTCGGAAGGTCATAAGGCCTTTGAGCACAAACGCGTCCGCATCGCCCGCCGTTAAGCTCTCGCTCCGGCCAGACCGACATCCCCATCACCCGCCGTTGAGCTCTCGCTCCAGCCAGGCCGACGTCCACATCGCCCGCCGTTGAGCTCTCGCTCGGGCTAGGCCGGCGTCCACATCGCTCGCCGTTGAGCTCTCGCTCCGGCTAGGCCGACGTCCTCATAACCCACCGTTGAGCTCTCGCTTTGGCCAGGCCGACATCCCCATCACACGCCGTT
>BKCP01008737.1:1226546-1248869 GCA_008636005.1 Striga asiatica | reverse complement strand
TTGTGGGGTGTTGGTAAAGATTGAGTCTTTTAGTTTTGTTCACCCTTTCCCTCTTCTCCTCGTGCAACTATTGCCAAAAATGGGAGAAAAATATTGCTTGCATCATATCTAATTAATTGTGCGTGCAATGAAAAATTTTCAGGTGCACGCTCAATTCTACCCAAATTTTAATTTATTTGAGATGGTACAACCTACAAATTACATTTCTTTAGAAAATGGTTCTCGCTTATAGCTAAAGAAATTATTCTGTGGAATTTTCCACTTTCTGAGTTACATCCCCTTTCCATTCAAGCGTTTCTGTATAATATGACAATCACTAAAAACTAAATAAAATAAATATTGTGAAGGAACACCAGAATTATTCGCAACAAGGAGCACGGTGAACGGTTAACTGTAATCTAACTTTTAATTTAGATTTTGAGTGTTAGATTCTTGTGCATCCACCACACAACTTTGGCAGGCACCGAAGCAGTAATAATACGCTATTTTAAATAAATGAAGATAAGAGCCACTAAGAGCATCTCTAATAAAACACAAATACACAAACCTCTTTCTATATTCCCAATATGTCAAAATCACCCAAAAATTTCATTCTTACTCCTACACATATAAACCTTCAATAACAACAAACCTCATAAACCTCTTTTTTATGGGTCCCACATGTTTCCCACTTATTTTTATAATTAATATTATAGTCTTATTTTTAATAAATATTTTAAAACTATAACTCTAATTTTATTTTTATTTAATCTAAATATTTCACATATTTATTATAAATACATACGAAAATAATAAATAATTGTTTGTTAATTTTACAAAATATTTTATCCGTCCAATTTCATTGTTACAATTTGCAAACCGTTGGCCACTTATGTGTGTGTATATATATATGTTATATATTGAATTGTTGTTATTATTATTATTATTATTATTATTATTATTATTATTAGATATTCTTTATTTTTTTATTGCACACTCTCATGATTTATCAAAATACTGTTTTTAACAATTAGGCTCATTTTGAATATGCTCAATACAATTGTGCCTAACTATATATCTTTACATATAATATTTATAAAAATAAATTTCTAATTAATATTAAAAGGAAGAAATAATTTTTTGATTAAGTTTAATTTAAATTAAATTAATATATATATATATATATATATGCATTATTTCAACTTCTACACTACATAATATAAATCAATTACNCTAAAAAAAAAAAGAAAAGTAAAAAAAGTAGCAAAATAAAAGTGGGGGACAACCACTATCCTGTGAGGCCATTCACTTTTTTCACCCCACTCTCCCGTGCAACACACGCACGTGGATTATGAGCATTTGTACACCACTTTATCTCTATGCATTTGTAAAATATAATTTTTATATTATTTTTTAGAGAGGTTTGAAATCAAAGAGCGGTGTTAACATTTCAAACCTCAAACCTCACTTATATAATAGAAAACTCATCAGGAGCAGGTTTTCAAACCTCAGGAAAACCTACTATAGAGATGCTCTAATAGTTGGCTCATATGCTCTCATTCCTTTTCGAATCAGATACTCTGATAATAATAGTTATAATGATAATGTCTTTTAGTGGGGTCGGTCAGCTTACAAGATTCTTGAGCTTACTAAACAAAAGAAGTGCATCTTTTGGCAATTTCAAACGGAGGTAATTAAACGTTGATACAAAAAATCTTTCTCTCTCTAGATATTGCCCTAATTTAAAAGAAAACCTAGCCCATTTCATTTTCTCCGTCGTCGCCACCCTACAACCGACAATCTGCTCCCAACCACTTCGATTCAGCTCCTAAGCCGAAGGCGAGTCACTTGGCGGGTCGTCATTCTATTCCGATGCGGCCCTTTGTCTTCTCCAAGTCAGCCGTGGAGGGTGGTCGGGGCTCGTTGGCTCGCGGGCGATGGTGTCGTGGCGGGCTCCGATTGCTGTTTGGTGATAGCCGAGGCCGAGACAGGTGCTTGGCTTCCCCATGTTGCTTTTCCTGCCCTAGTGCTGGGTTCGGTTGGGTCCTCTGGTAGCGGATCCTAGCTCTGTTAGAGCGGGTTTGCGGCCTTCAGTTTGTGTTGAGGTTAGAGATAGTCTTCAGGTATTGATTCGGTGGTGGCCACTCGGTTGATTGTTGGTAACTTCGGCTGTGTTCGGGTCGTGGACTGGCTTCAGTTTAGGGGTGGTCGTTCAGGTTTTACTCGAGTGGGCTGGTCCGGAGTGCTTTCGACTGGTGGGGAGGGCCTTAGTCTATTTTGTAGTTTGTTCTATGTTTATGTCTTTGTGTGTTGTAGGTTTTTGTGTTTATCTCCTGTTGGGAGCGTGTTTTTCTCCACTTGTGGGACTTTAGTTAGTGTTGGTGGGTGTGTTGTTTAGTGTTGCTCTAGGGTAGGTTCTAGGCGACCTCCGGGTCTGTCTTCCCGCTAGATTTGGCTCTATACTTGCTTCTTTCAGCTGTTTGGTTGTTACCTAGTTGTATTTATGTGTTTTATCTATAAAGTTTCTATCATTTGAAAAAAAAAAAAAAACAGAAAGTTGAATAGAAAAGGNAAATATCTTTTCTTTTATTTTTTCAAACCGACAACGTAAATAACATTAAACTCAACAAGAGTACATCAGAATGACTAATTGATCACAAAGTCACCTTCTAGAATAAGAAAATGAGTTGAGACTACCGGGAATAGTACATGGTTTCCCCTCTACAGCCTTCAAGGCTAACGACTTACACCTCAAACAAGGTTCTTCAAAAGAAACAAAATTACAAGAGTCAAAGAAACAACAAGAGAATAAATATTATCAACAATGGCATTGACAGACACGTCACATAAAGATTTTCTGTTCAGTCTTTGGGCCAAGCATTTTCCCTCCCTGCAACAGCAAATCACAGATTCCTCCTGCTGAGCAGCCAATTCCAATATCCACCTATCTGCCCTCAAACTTGCTTCTTCCTCAGACCCTGAAAAAGCCCCAGCCTCAGACCAGATGTGCGTTATTCGCCCCTCTTTTGTTGTTGTTCCTCCAAAACCAAGCATACTAGTTGCAGTGGGAAGAGCACTGACAACAAAGTCTGACCTACTCCATTGGGAAAGTCCTCTACAATGGTATCCAAAGTTCTCAAAACAGGCCCAACTCCCAAACACTGTTTTCAATATTGCATTGTATTCCATCAACTCCTCTTTCGCCCCTTTCACTACACTCCTTTTTGCTCCACACTTTCTGAAAGATCCACAAATTTCTAGTCTTCCATAACCACCAAAGAAGGTATGTGGAAAGACTAATTTTTTTACTGGATGCATGTGATTCTGTCATTGTTGCAAATCTATTGCCACTAACGGATAAAGGATGTGCCCCTCTTTTCCAATAAATTTCATGTTACTCCTAACAGCTTCCAACACCTTCTGGCTCTTGGGCAGTTGAAAAGAATGTGCTTCAAATGTTCTTTCTCCTCCCCACACACCTTACATATTTCTTCAACTACTATTCATTTTTTCTGTAATTGTTGATATGTATTAAGGAAGTCAAACCAACATTTTCATAAGGAATTTTTTATTTTACTCTATCGAGTTGACTTGACTCAAGGAACCAACTGACCAAACCGGATGAACCTGTAAGTGGAACGAAGATCGAATGAGCTACAGATCGAGGAGTTCTCAGGTCGATGAGGACATCACATGACAAAATGAGCATCGACAAGTCGAGCTAGGGCCCTCAGATAGTCTGGTTGAAACTCGACCTAAAGACATGACTGGTGGATGGATCGACCAGAAGAGTCTTAGCGCAGAAAGCACTCTACCTCGAGGTGAATCAGGTAGGTCGTACGATTAGACCGTCTAATAAGGAAGACTTGTGGATACAAAAGAATATAATTAGGATAAGCACCACACGTGGATAGGGTCACGTGGCCTAATAGAATTAGGGAGTTGGGGCAGTACGAACGGGCAGTCAGGGTTGCCTGTCAGGGAAGTCTTAGGCAACAAAGCAACACCCCTATATAAAGGGGTGAAGTATGTCTGTTTATGCTCTACATTCTCTACACATTCTAATATACATACAGATCTTTTATATCTACTGTTCATCGTCTTCACCACTGTGGACTGACTTGATCGTCGGAGTGCTATCGCCGGAAATCCCTCCTAGCCCATTTTGTAGGTTTACGAGTAGGTCAGAACGTAGATCAGGTCGTGCGAACCCAATCCAGGTTGTTCTCACACCACCTTCCACATCTTCCTAATCTTTCTGTCACCCAAGATTGGTCAAGCCACTCTCTGGTCTTCTAACACCACAACCATGATCGCCTCATAAACACCTTTTACTGTGAAGATCTCTTGTTTGTGCCAATGCCAAATCAACTTGTCCATGTGTCCCAAATGGCTTAAAGGGAGTTTCATAATTGTTCTACAACAAAAGGATCGAAGGTTTGTTTAATAAGATCCTCATCCCACTCATAACTGCCAGATTTAACTAGTTCCCAAACCCACATGACCCTATTACTATCCTCAATAGTGACAAACAGGTTTAAAGGAGAGATGGTTTGGGATCTAAGGACAATCCCATATATGAATTGTTTTTCATCTCCCATCTGAAACCTAGCACCCAACCTTAAGGATTTTCTAGCCTTTAACCAGCTTCTCCATAGCCAAAAATCAAAATTTCTAGGCTTTACCTCAAAAAGTTTCTGAAAAGTATCTCACTTTCAACACTTCACTAACCAAAAGGTTGGGTTGAGTGATGAGCCTCCATAACTGTTTTACAATCAAAGACTCATTAAAAGCCCTTAAATTTATAAAGTTAAGACCTCCACAATTAATTTTTTCCAAGCGATAGGAATCTCATAGCATATAACCAGAAAAAAAGTTTATAACGGAAGAGTAAACTAGCTCTTAATAACAACACCAAAAGAAAATGGGAAAAACCACAACAATTTGTGGCCTAAACACAACCGTAACAAAGAGGAAAACCAACAACAAGAGCAAAGAAAAATACAAACCAAATGACACCTTTTACTCGACATAGCCAACAACATTAACTACCAAACATCAACGGAAGAAAACAAGAAAAAAAAGAGTATAGACCACTGACCAAAGGACCTAACTATACACAACTTCTCTTCATCTCCTTCCCCTTCCAATGGTGCAGCTTGATTATTCCGTCTAGCTTGCCACAACAACTCTCATAACCTCGACTTCTGATCTCCACACATTCTGGAACACCCACAGACTACTTGTTTTCCATATCCACCAAAGTAAGTAGGTGGACAGTTGGATTCTCTCCTCAGCCATCTCAGATTGATCTAAGGCAGATAGCCACCACCACTAGTAGTCTCTACAACTCTGAACATCCTTCAATGAGTCTCCCCAGTTCAAGGGCACAAGCTTCCATACCAACTGAGCCCTGCTGCAATGAAAAAGTAAATGTTCAGTGGTAGCAATGGCATATACTATCCACCTGGAGCCCCCTCATAATCAGACTGACACCTGTTGGAAGATTATCATTGAAACATTTCCAAATAAAGTGTATGAGTTTGACTTTCACCTTAATCTTCCAGCATGTGTTTCTTGCAATCTTATCCTTAGCTGCTGACTTGATTCCTTCTACTCTATCCATAATCAACACCTTCTTAATCATCTGCTTAGCATAGGCATTTTCCATAGAGAAAAATCCTTTCTCATTACCAGTCCAACAACACCTATCCTTTTTTGCATGGTTCAAGATGTTTATCTTGAGGATCGCAACATTTTCAACTTCACCAAATAAGGTCTCTACCAGTTTTCTATTCCATCTCCTCCCACCAGCTAGTAAAAGCTCTAAAACCTTGGTAACATTTGAGGATATCATGTATTCCTGCAGATATACCAAGTACCCAAGGGTCACTCTAGATACTTATGCTCTTGCCATCAAAGACATCAATTCTGAAAAAATGTTGGTGTGAAGCTTTGACTCTCATTTAACTATTCCACATCCATGATGAGCTATTTTTCTAGCTATTAAATTTCTGAACCACCCTATCACTCACAAACCTAAAAATGTCTCTCTTGGTTCTACCTATGTAGTTANAATTTTTTTTTTTCTTTTACACTGTTGCAAAATGTTCAGTTGTCACTCAAACCAAATTGTCTACTAACATAGTTCGATTCGACCTATAAAATCTTGAGCTTGAATCACTTGTATATTTAAACGAGTCAAGCTCTAACAACAAATTAAAGTTGTCTATCAAACAAATCGAATCAAGCGCATTGAGATCAAATCAGTTAGACTTTTAGGTTTTGGTCTAGATTTTGAGGTTTATTAAATAAGTCCAACCGAGTTTATCTGAGTCGAACTCGAGCTCATATTTTTGTTAACCATCTCAAGTGATCAAAATCTGGTGTGACAGTTCTTAGTTCTTTCAAAAGCTTCCCACAGATGGCGCCAAATGATGTCCCTATAACCTAGATCTAGGTTGAACCGGCTATAAAAGACCTCTGATCTTCCCTAAGCTGCTAATTACCTGCAAAATAAGTGTTGGGGTGGTTCCCCTTGTTGGAGTTTATACTGAAAGCTTGGCTTTAGATGTATTTACACTGAACCCATTTGAATGAGAATCATGTTTAATTAGACAGTCTATGTTCTGTTGTTTTGCACTTAGATAGAGTGGATCATCATCGGGCGAACCGTAGATCATTCTATCAGTTACTTGCGAAACAAGAATAAGTGGTTCACAACCCAGATGGAAATGAACACTCCATCCGAAGGGTTGTAGTGTTAACCGTACAGTTTGTCTTGACTTATTAGTTACACTAGTACACTTTTTGTACTGAACGGATCCTAGAGAGGAGAAGTTCGTTTTATACTGATCGTTGTAAACGAACTAGACCTCGATTAGTTACTGCGTACTCTTAACCTGTAAGATATAAACAGGCATGTGCATGCAGTAAATATTACTTTGATTCACATGGGTGAGATTCAGTTTACTGGATCAATATTCTTAATGTTTTGGGTAATATTATTGTATGTACGATGTGCTGTTAGAATATTTACGGCCACCATGTACGTTAGTTTGATAATGTCCCCGAGATGAGCTCATGAAGGATTATTATGTTAAATCTGGCCAGTGGAATTTATTCCGACATAATATGTAAGAATGGTATGAGTGGTACTAGTCTCAGTTATAGATATCAATTAATTTAACTGTCAGTAATTAAATTAATTGATGGACATTATATCTTAAACACTGGGAGGTAAATCGAGTAATTATTATTGGAGACTCGAATATAATTCGGGAATTAAATTGGGAGTTAATTAATAATACTTCTTCAGTGAAATGACTGTATTATTCCTATTTGGGTTTGGTAGGCTTGGCTTATAGTCTAATCCAAATAGAAGAAACCCAATTTACACTTCTTTAGGGTTCCTGTTATAGCCTATAAATACATCACATCTCTTGGGATTAGGAGACTAAGGATAGAGAACAGATATTACACGCGAGATGCAGAAAGGCGTTGCCCCATCTGTGCTCTCTTCTCTCTCTTGTGTTCTCTTCTTCTTCTCCAAGTAATCCCAGTAGAGATAGATCCGATTTCATCGCCCACCAAGATGATCGGATTAGATGTCGGGTCATACAACAGAAAAATCTGAGGTTGTCGAGCGATCTATATATATTTATCCAACCCCGTAATATATATATATATATATATTCATCCCTGTAATTTATCTGTAATTCGCGGGGTTGTCCGTTCTACATGAAAAAGACAGATCTGTACAAATAAGATATATTGAAGTGATCGGCGTCCTCCGGCGACCGTACCATGATGACTGGCGTAATTCCGGCGACCAGGCGCCGCCGGCTGCCGCCGTACTTGACCCGCACGCGCCACGCGCCACCGCAGTCCGCCAGGGTATTCCACGCGCGCAGCCAGTCTAGCAACGTGCTATCGGCCCAACGCGTGTGTGCAACGCCAGCCCAGCGATGGAGAAGCAGCCCAGATCCGCTTCTGAGCAGCCCAGTCCACGTGGAGGCCCAAGTTGCGAAGTGAAGACGGCCCAAACGCGGAAGTGGCCCAGCAGAATGGAAAAGAGCGCACTCCCTCACAAGCTGAAGCCCGCGCGGCCCTCGAGGCCCATCCTCAGCCCGCGTCCGTTTCAGCTGCTGCAGGCCCAAGTGCACGGCCCAAATGCTCCGTCTCCGGCCCAGCTCGCGATCTAGAAGCCCAACGAGTTCCCAGAAGCGGCCCAGTGCGCGGACAGCCTTCTAGATCGGCCCAGCTCGGCCCAAGGGCGGTCCAAGAGTGTTCCAGCGGGTTCAAGGAGTTCCAGTGAGTTCGCGATATGTCCGGGATGATCCAAAATGATTGTACAACGATCTAATGAGTCCGAAAAATTTATAACGGTACGCTTTGAACCCTCACTTCTAGTTCCGCTGCGCATAGGGTTTAATTCGTAGATAATCCATGACTTGCATATTATCGTGATCCTCACAGATCCCAACAAGTGGTATCAGATCACTTGGTTTAATTCGATTTTGTGCAATGTTCGGATTTTAGGGGCTTATGTGAATTACGTATGTTCAAGCGCAGCCATTTTTGTGGAATATTATTGCAAAACTCGGTTTTGCAAGATAATGTGTTTCCATTGTTATGGCCTTAAATGTGTGCTTGTTTGTTTATTACACGTTTTTAAAGCCTCGTACATGTCGAGGAATTTTTGGGTTGTGAATGTTTGTAAATTCGCCCGGTGGGTCACTGGATAGATTTAAATATTTTTGTAGACGAACATGTAAACCCATCTGTGGGTCTAGGATCGAAATATGTAATGTTATGAATTATATTTTGATCGTGTTGATGGCGGATGAACCCGGACGACCATGGCGACCGGAGATCAAGACCACGGACCTCGACGACCCGATTGACCGCGGACCACCGCGAGATCACGGTCGGCCGCACGAGTATGCATGAAACACGGTGGCTCGGCTGCTAGGTGTCCCAGGTGCATGACTCACGGCAGCCGAAGGACGATGATCAGTCGTGGGGAGCAGGCGGGGTGATCGGAAGAGCCCGAACGTGGCGGCACAAGGTGCAGTGAACAGGTGTTGTGAGGTGCACGGCAGAACACGACGATCACTGGCACAAGGTGCTGCAGGGAGACGCTCGTGGTTGTGCTGATGACATCTTGACGGCAACTCGGCTGGAACCAACGTTTTCCGGCAACCAGTTGACTTGGACAAAAAGTCTCCTGGAGTGTGAATTCTAGTCTGATAAGGAAAATTCAGTTCCAATAGGACATGGACTGAATAAGTTCCTAATTCAGCTAGAGCTTGAATTAATGGCCATAATAGTGGGATTTATTTCTTGATTATTATTATTGCTATTAATTGCTATGCATGTTTAATTAATTGCTTTGGGGCATGTGATTAATTATAAGAATTGCATAAGTAAAATCTCAATTAAAGATTATACTAAGTTTGAGGAGGATATTTAAAATTAAGCTAATTTTAAATTCCTAAGCCCTCCATTTCTGATTTATTGGTAAATCAATTAATTGAAGTATGGGCTCCCCCTCGGTTGACATCACTGAAATTAATTGTAGAAAATTACCAGAACAAATTTCTAAATGGACGATTACATTTGTTGGTAAATCAATTAATTAAAGTATGGGCTCCCCCTCGAGTGACATCATTGAAATTAATTGTAGAAAATTATCAGAACAAATTTCCAATTTCTGATTTGTTGGTGAATCAATTAATTGAAGTATGGACTCCCCTTCGGGTGACATCACTAAAATTAATTGTAGGAAATTACCAGAACAAAGTTAGAATTGAATAATTGTAGAAAATCTTATGAGAGCGTGCGGGCTTCGCCTCGTATGACGTACAATCAAATTTGATGACCTTAGGATCGAGAAATGGGTTTTACTTAGAATGCGATAAATTTCATAACTCCTCTCGGAGTCCCTAATTTTTTTTGCATGGCCAAAAGGAGACTCACTATTAATTTCGTTTGCCATGAATTGGGTTTTGGCTTATGAAAATTAATGGGTTCTTGAAAAACCCTTCTCTGGCGAATGTTGAGTACGTAGGGTTACCCTCGTATCATGCGTTACTCACGGTGTTTTGAGATGTCAGTGAATTTAAGTTAATGTTGTTTTGAGGATATCAACGTTAATAGTTAAATTCAAAACGTTTAATTAGTAAAAATATTTCGTGGTTCTCTAGTTTTTCAAACATGCCTTTCAATCTATTGTCCTTTATTCTCAAAGATAATTTACTGTTCGAAATTGATTATAAATAGAACTTGGATAGTGTCTTAAGTTGCTGGGAAGTACGAGCCGTAGGGTGAGTGTATCTGGTAAGCATAAGGACATAGGAAGGCGAACTAACCTATCCTTAAAACAATAAAGATAAATCTTGTTCACTCGGAAGTATGGGAAATCGAATCGATTAAGTGATAGGTAGATTATCATCTAGAATGGGCAATGCTATGGAAGTGGCAGTTATTGCAGTGGTAGTTTTCTATATATAGAATTGTTTGGTTTTGAGTAATTATCTTCGCGTACCAAGTTTTATAAAGAATTCAGTTTCAGTTTCTAAATTGTGTATGAATATAGTCATTTTGTTTGATGGTAATTTTGCTATCTAGAAAATGAAACATTTATTCATTTGGTACGTGGGTAGATAATAGTTGACTTAAGCAACCAAAAGGTCTCACAGTGCAATAAATGGAAATAAGTGACACGTCGACTAAAACCAATTAGAGACATGTTCTTTTGGGCACATTGGTTAAGTCTTTGATGAGTTACTAAGAATTTTCAATTTTCCGTTTTTGGAGTTATGCAGATAATGGCATAGGTTCCGAACAAAGTTTGATCTAGATTAGCAGCTTCTACTTCGTAACGATTATGGACAGGGTTAATATCCTGTCAAGACATATTCGAGTTTGGAGTATTTTCGGCATTGGCTGAAAAGTTGATACTAATAAGATTGGAAAGTCGTTCGGAAAAATTGGCTATTTTGTGGGATACTCCATAGTAACGAAAAAGATGGTTTAATTTACAGTACTAAGAATCAGAAGGTTATCGCTAAAACAAATGCCTGATTTTTAGAGGAATACTGAGTGATAAACCAAAGGCCCATTTGCAGAGTTGTCATAAGGAAAGATAAAGGTAAAAGTTCAAATTCGTTACCGCGAGTATAAATTGTTATACCACAATAAGACTGCAAACATGTGTCTCTAGTAATACACTTTTGCCGAAGGTACTTTATCGTAGTGGGAGGATTGCTATGCAGCAACATGGATTCGTGTTGATGAGAGAGTCGTGGACTCAGTCTCTAGAATACACGAAAACATGAATTCATGTTCTTGAGAAAAGTCATTGGACTTAGTCTCTAGTGAATGTGAATAAATCCCTAGTTATACGATATGATGCTCATTGTAGTGGGAGCGTTGCAAGGCAACTGCCATACATTCATGATTAATGAGAAGAGTCTCTGGACTCAGTCTCTGGTAAGCATGAAAGTATGAGTTCACGTTCTTGAGAAGAGTCTTTGGACTTAGTCTCTGGTGAATGTGGAACTAATCCCTGTTTATACAATGAAAATATCTAAAGACAGTAGATGGAGGATCTTAGCAAACAACAATGATTTCTGATATAGGGTTTTGGACTCTAATCGGATCTGGGATCTTGTAGAACCACTAAGTGGCATAACGCCACTGGGGTTAATGGATCTACGAGTAAATTCGTGTAGACTTCTACAAGTAGGCTTGTTGTGAAATAATGAACTCAGAAAGAATTTGGATCTATTATGAGTTAACCTTTTCACCAGTAGCCAGACTTGAGTCAATATGAATCTTAGGCTGAGGCCACTCTTATGAAATATGAGTTTGGCATCATGGTATCACGACGAGGTCTTGAAGGGAGATCCATGAAGAAGCACCCAGAAAGGTTCATTGTAGATTGCTAAGAGCATCTAGTCAGTAAACCAAAACAGTCTATTTGTGGACTGGAGTAAGTGTTGTTATCTGGTACATTTGGTAGATTAAACCTGTGGATATTATCAGTCACCAAATGAGCATGGTGTGTTTATGAGAAGCGTGGTGGTATTTTTATACTGTGCGTAGATGGCATTCCGATCACTTGAAAAAGGATAAGGGTGTTGTCAGACGCAGAGGTAAGGTTATCCAAGCAGTTAGATATGAAATATTTGGAAAAATCGGCACATGTTCTTGAGATCAAGGATCACAAGAGAGGATTGTTGAAATTTTCTGAACTTCTATCTATGGACTGTCATAAGGCTCATTCATAGCATGTGTAATAGAAAGGCAGTTCCTTATGCTCAGCAATAGGAAGCCTAATATGTAAAATGCAGTAAATGAGGCCTGATATCTATTATTGCCAAGGGCATAGTTGATAGATATCGAAGAAATCCTAGTTAGGTGCAATTGGTTCATGGTAGAACATATGATCAAGCACCGTAAAAGGGCTAAGGATAATATGTAGGGTTACTAAAGGAAGAATATGTAACCTATGGATTACAAAAGATTCTGATTTCTAATCAGACGTGAATGACAGAGTAAAATCTACCTCGGGATTTGTGTTTACTTGTGAGGTGGAACCAATAGGATTTGGATCCAGTAACCTCTATTGAACTAGAAATGTGAAAATACCTTGTTTGCCCAAATCAGATCACAATTTGATTGTGATGACAGTTGGTTCAGTTGCAAACAGAAAAGGAATCACAAGTTCATAAGGCAAGTAAGCGCATAGAGCAAGTACGACCCACTGCGAGAAATTGCAAAAGGGTAGAGTTTTGTAGCCTAGTTACATCAGGAGACGACCAAGAAGATCCTTTTGGAATTGGCATTCGAGCGAAAGCTGTTGATGACCATGATAAGGGATTAGGGAGTCGGGTATATGGTAGTTAGGACAATAGTTCTTTGAGAATAGAGATTGAAAAAAGTATATTGGTAAAGCGGAAGCTTTAAGTATAAGTGGGAGATTGTTGGTGTTTATACTAAAAGCTTGGCTTTAGATGTATTTACACTGAACCCGTTTAAATGAGAACCATGTTTAATTAAACAGTCTATGTTCTGTTGAAAAATGTCGATTATGCTTGATTTTTTTTTATTTTTTTTCATTTTTTCTTGAGTCTCATCTTTGTTCGGGACGAACAAAGGTTTAAGTGTGGGGGAATTTGTTGTGATTATTTTTGTTACGTTTTTTATTGTTATTTTACATTTATTTTCCCTCATTTTTAGGTCTTTTAGAAGGTCTTTCGGTCCATTTAGTTGTTTTTGGTTATTTTTGTTGTTCTAGTGTTTATTGTGTATTTTGTGGTTTTTCGTGTGTTTTCGTGTATTTTTGTGTGTTTTTGTGTTTTTCCGGTTTTTGGCCGGCTGCCGCCGTACTTGACCCGCACGCGCCACGCGCCACCGCAGTCCGCCAGGGTATTCCACGCGCGCAGCCAGTCTAGCAACGTGCTATCGGCCCAACGCGTGTGTGCAACGCCAGCCCAGCGATGGAGAAGCAGCCCAGATCCGCTTCTGAGCAGCCCAGTCCACGTGGAGGCCCAAGTTGCGAAGTGGAGACGGCCCGAACGCGGAAGTGGCTCAGCAGAAGGGAAAAGAGCGCACGGACCGCGCGACACGCATCCAGCCCGCGCGGCTCGACTTCCTCACAAGCTGAAGCCCGCGCTCCCGAAGCTGGCCCGCACACGGCCCGCGAGGCCCATCCTCAGCCCGCGCCCATTTCAGCTGCTCCAGGCCCAAGTGCGCGGCCCAAATGCACCGTCTCCGGCCCAGCTCGCGATCCAGAAGCCCAGCGAGTTCCCAGAAGCAGCCCAGCGCGCGGACAGCCTTCCAGACCGGTCCAGCGTGCTCAGAACCAACCCAGCTCGGTCCAAGGGCGGTCCAGGAGTGTTCCAGTGGGTTCAAGGAGTTCCGGTAAGTTCGCGATACCGGGACGATCCAGAATGATTGGAAAACGATCAAATGAGTCCAAAAAATTTAAAAAGGTACGCTTTGAACCCTCGCTTCTAGTTCCGCTGCGCATAGGGTTTAGTTCGTAGATAATCCGTGACTTGCATATTATCGTGATCCACAGATCCCAACACCCCTGCGTGAGCACTCCGATGCTCAAGTCAGTATAACAAGAAGTTAAGCAATGTGCCCTGTATGCAAAGAATTGTATATTAGACTGTGTAGAGAGTTTGTAGTTGTACCTTATCCTTGTTTTATAGGAGAATACCTACCGCCCAATATTGGCTGCCTGAATCGTCCTATTGCCCGTGGTCAGTCTGCCTGACTGGCCGAGTTTTGATCTTAACTTCAAAGTGTTCATCCTCATCTTAATCTCATCCTTATCATCACTAGATTCATTCTCATATTCATTAAATTACTTATTATCCTGAATAAGCACCTATTTACTCATGTTTTCAACTCCTAGGTTGTCATGACCACGATCCCTTAGGTCGCCTCACCAAGTTATGGCAATCCTCATGGACATATTTTCTATATCAAGTCGTCCAAACACCTTAAGTCGTCAATATTTAGGTCGAGGTGTATGATCGGTGATCTATCACCCTTCCCCTTTGGTTTTATCCTTACTGCCATGGTTGTTTAGGTCGCTCATGTGACTAGGTCGACTTGGTCATTGACCAGTTGATCTATTTTGGCTATTCATCCATAGTTGGTCTCTTTAGGTCGACTTAACTCATCTCTTGAACCGGTCGACCTATTTATACTTGGCATTATTCCGGTTAGCCGAGCTATGACTATATCAAAGTACCTCATGGTCATTAAAATTTTTAAAACATTAAATTAAGGAGGGTGTATTCATTTAAGACTTTTAGTGATATTTTAAGACTTTTTAAAATTTTATTTCTTAAGATATAATGATTAAATGAAAATTTTTAGAATCTTATTTCTAGAGGTGAGGTTTCGTTTATATATTGGATAAAATCACATGAAGTATTCTTCTTAAAAAGTCTAAACAAATTCAAATGCTAAATAAGTTAGATAACTCATCAAATTTTAGAACTTTTTTAAAATCTTCAAATGAATAACTTTTTTAAACCTTTTTAAAAAGTCTTTAAAAATACGAAATAAATACCTCCCCCATATATATCAGAATATTTAAATTCTTAAAAAGTCTTTACACCAATTAGGCTTGCTTAGAGCATCTTTAATCGTTAAATCTCATGAACCTTCTTTTACAATTTCATATATATATATATATATGTAGGGTCGCGCTCACATGAGAATGGTGCTTAATGCGAGAAATAAGAATATATATGGGCCATTAGATCTGATGATCTAATGACTGAGAAAAAATCACAATTGTGCCTTCATTAAGGGTAATGTAGAAATTTCCCCACAGGCCACAGCACCAACTCATTAGTGGGCCCACCAGACACCTCATGTTTCTCTCTCCATTACTCTCACACGTTTCTCTCCCCTCATTAAAACCCATACGTTTCTCTCTCATAAACTCTATCTCACAAGTCTCTCACACACATCTCCCTCTCTCACACACATCTCTCTCGCACAGACATAGATACACACATACACATAGTGTTTTGATACGTACACACACAGAATTCGCCGGACTCAACACCGGCGCCATATCCCGACCACCGCCGGCACTAGGCCTAATCGACAGCTATAGCGTCGCCGCCCGTCCGACTCTTCAGCCGCGCTGCCACTCCGGTGAAGCTCCGAATTGCCGCCGTCAAACTCGACGTCTCCGACATCCTCGTCCACCCGGCAACCGGCCACCGTCGTACCCGTCACCCTTATTCCGCCTCGCCGTTTAAGGTGCTGCAGGCGCCAACACCGGAAAGTCGACATACCATAACAAGCGGCCATTAATGGCTGATTTTTTTTCTTTTTTTCTTTTTTTCTTTTTAACAGCAGTTGGGTGCGGCGGAAATTTCTTTTTCTTTTTTAACACACACACACGCGCAGCGGCGCACAGACCACGACCACCAATCGTCCCCTCCGTCAGACACTACACACCGGCGCACCACTTATCCGATTTCCTTCTGCCGGCGAGTCGTCTCCGGCACGCTCTCCTTCTCTCCGGTCTCCGACGACGACCACGACGGCGTTAAAGTACTAATTGAACAGGGCCGTTTCAAAGGTTCCGAACCAATTTCAGCAAATCGGTCGAGGAGCAGGTTCGATCCGCCGTCGGCGAGCAGCGGCACATCATGTCCAGCCGAGCGGTTCAAGGCGGCATAGACGGCGGCTGAATTGCGTGAGTGAGCCTGAAATGTGTTTTGGTTGTGGGCTTATTTTTTAAAATTCAATGATGTATAAGGGCTTAATTGAAATTTTGTGAACTTTAATAAATTAGAGAAAAAGCAATTCATACTCCTATACACTAATACACGTGCTTAGGCTACTTCAATTGGTCTGAGAACAGTTGCATTACACAATTTCACAAGGTATTTATTATATTTTGGAGCAAAATCATAAAAATTGCACGCTATTTGACTAACACATATATTATATTATTTCTAAAATTAATGTAAAATATTAAATAAACATAATATAAAATATTAAAATGTTATTGGACATATTGCACATTATTAACTGACGGGTTGCACTTTTTTGTTAGTGAGATCGCACCTTAGCATAACAAATGTACATGTTAATTAAATTAATAGAATAAAATATTAAATACAAAAATTACAAATACTAAATAAATTTTGAATTACATAAATAACTTGATAAACATATTGTAATTTTAAATAAATACATATTATTAAAAATAAAATAAAATTGAGATGCACATTAGGCGTTTGTTTCAATAATGATATCTGCATAACAACTTTTGTATTAAATAAGAAATAATAAAAATATGTCATTTATTGAGTGTAATTCCATTCATAAATATATAATAAAAATAATTTATTAAAATAATAAATTACATAATTTCACTTTATACGTCCACACGTTGCACCTTATAAAATACCATATTGCACTTTACAACACAACACATTGCACTTTATCAAGACTACCGGATTGGGAGGGCAACCGGCGGCTGGGAGGGATGTTCAAAATTTCCTTCAAAATTTTGATCCAAAAATTAGGGCACATATATGGGAATTTGATATATTCAAGGGACTCAATTGCAAATTTTTAATTTTTACTCTTTTCAGTGAGAACAAATTATTCACCATGGTGGAATTTGGGCATTTTGACATGATAATTGATTTTTATTAATCAAATTAATCCAACCGGATGACAACTAGACAAGAATGATGTTTGGGCATTTTGACATGATAATTTATTTTTAGTAATTAAATTACTATTAATTTAATATAACATGATCAATTACTGTTAAAAAATGTCATATTTAATTATTAATATTATATTTTGCGCAATATGTCGGAATAATTGTTTTGACAATAGAATGGTAGGAATAATTATCATATTATATCTATTCTAATCAAATTGATATATAAAATTTCGAACCGTAAAGTTTAATTCTGTCGGTTTGGTTATTTACACTGGTTCGACTTATACACTATCACGTTGCACTTTACAAAACAACACATTGCACTTTACAAAACAATACGTTGCATTTTATAGTTCGACTTATACACTATCACGTTGCACTTTATAAAACAACACATCGCACTTTACCAAACAATACATTGCACTTTATAGTTCGACTTTTACACTATCACGTTGCACTTTATAAAACAACATATTGCACTTTACAAAACAATACATTGCACTTTATAATGATTATCAGACTGCAAATTAGAGATCGAAACCGACGAACTCAATTTTATTCAACAAAAAAATAATATAAAAAATAATAAATAGAATTATTAACATATTAAATATAATTATAATATAAACAACAAATTATTTCAATTATTTAAAATAATTCAGTTATTCGAATCGAATAAACCAATAAATTATGTTCAATTTCAATTTGATTTGGGACAAAAGTTCGGTTGGTTCAATTTGCACAATACAGACCGACATCGTGCACCATAGTGTTGGACAAATTGCACCTTAAGACTATTAGATTGCACGGTATATTTTGTTTACATGTATACTAATTTCTTTAATAAAAAAATAATATAAAAATCAACTAAAATATTAATTAATAATATGTTTTTTTATAATAAATAATATAATTTATGTCGATGGTTAGTTATGTTAACCGATAAATTAAACTAGTAACTTCAAAAATTATCAACAGGGAATGAAATAGAGTATAAGCCTAGGGAATGAAATAGAGTATAAGCCTATAATACCAAGTTATGTTGGTACAAGGAAATGGAGTATCTAAAGTAATTTAGTAAGAATGATATTCATTAGTCAACATCTATTATTAGGATTTGCAACCCAAGACTGAAATATTAGTGCGCAATTAATTTTGTTTATTTTAATAATAAATAATCAATGATGATCCCACATAAATTCATCAACCTGCTCTCTGTCGGTCAATTCACTGTGGTTGGTCATTTGTGTCATTTAATTAACAGTTGCAATATCATTTTATTTTCACTTAAACCCCTAAAACTTATCAAATTCACAAAAATAAGCCCCTCTCCATAAAATTGAAAATTCTTTTGATTTTCATGCCCGTTCACCTCCCGTCGAGCGCCTCATCCAGCGGCCACCGGGGGACATTCGTCAGTCGCCGTCACAACGCCACCATCATCGACCACCTCAATTTCAACAACCACCTCATCGCCCGGATGGCCGAGCTCGCCGGCGACCACAACGCCAGTGGCCGCACGCCGCTGCAACAAGTGTTCATCGGTGGCCACGTCTTCGTCGTCTTCGAGAGCATCTCTTGCTCGGCGGCAGAGGATTTTGTGGCGGACGACAGGTGGTTAACGGAAGGCAACGACGGCGGGTGGGGTAAGGACGGCGACCGGCGACAGGTGGCGGGATCGGACGACGACGTGGGCGGCGCAGGGTGAGGTCGGAGGCGACGGGTGGTGGTTGTGGACTGGGGTGCCGCCGTCTGTCGTGTGTGTGTGTGTGCCCGTCTGTGGCCTGTGGGGGTGAGAGGAAGATGTGAGAGAAAAGAGATGTTTGTTGGTGGTAGTGGTGGGGCCACTTGGGATTTACCTTGAATGAGTAATTACCTTGATGTCCTTAGTTAGTGGCTGATGTGTATTTTTTACCATGAAATGAAAATTTATTTACGAATCTGCCATCCCAGTTTGACTGTCATATTTAATATTTGACTTGATCAAGACCTTTGATATGTTGGATCCAATGATCCATACTTATTCTCATTTCTCGCATTAAGAGTCATTCTCATATGATCCTTTCTCTATATATGTATATATATTAAAAATAAAAACCAACAAAATAATTTGGGATAGAGAGACATGTTGGCAGACTTCGATTTTCACAAGGCAACGCATTTAAAAGGGAGTGGGCCAAATTTTCATTGTCTTTTATTTGGGCGTGTGTTTCACCCTACTGTATGCAACTTTTTGTTTTTTTTTCTTTTTTAAATATTAATGTTTGTGTTCTCAACACCGGTTTACAATCTCAAACCTTAAAGTTGTGTGCATTAAATTTTAATGGTAAAACCTACAGGTTTGAGTTTACAAACCTATACTAAAACTCCCATTTTTACAATCTCAAACCTTAAAGCTGTGTGCATTAAATTTTAATGGTAAAACCTACAGGTTTGAGTTTACAAACCTATACTAAAAGTCCCATTAAAGATGCCCTTAGTTGCTTGTAATATTTAAGTGGACCCACCATTTTCGCAATCATTGAAAGTTACCACATAAGTGTAGGATTTAGGGCTTATTGCCAGAGTCAGCTCTGGGGTAGGGCCAGCGAGGCAACTGCCCAGGGCCCAAAATTTCTAAACGGCATAAATTATCAGAAATTTTTAAAAGAAAAAAAAATATATATTTTAGTATAATTGATTATTAAAATAAGTTAATTTTTTCTTAATTTTTACACAATTAAATGTAGTTTTCTTTTTGCACGTGAAGTTCTAATGATAAAATCAGTTTATAATAATTGATAATTAAATTAATATTTTTTTATTTATATTTTTTTTCTCCCATTTTTTCATTCGATCAATAAAGATATTTTTTAAATTCTTACTTGAATATGCAAAATGTTACTTGTGTGCATATAACTCAATCATATAAGTGAGTCATTATGGGACATCGAGTTATCCATTTTAAATGCCAGTTTCAATTTGTTGTTTATTGCTTGTTATATATATTTTTTAGAAATAATATTATTTAGTATTTTGGCAATAAAAGAGTTGATTATTCGAGATTACAATAAAATTAAAAATATGGTTAAAGTGAAAAAGAGTTTAAAACATTGTTTATATTTTGTCATCTTTTTTATTATACAAGGACTTAACATGATTTATTCATTTACTTATTGTTAATTTTTTTTATAAAATTTTATAATTTTGTTATAATATTTATTTTTTTATAATATAATAAATTATTTATAATTATTTTTTTAATAAAACAATAGGGACACTATTTATTCATTTGGAGGGCCTACAATTCATTAGGACCGGCTCTGCTTATTGCATCCCTCCAAATTTAAAGCCTAGCCTAGTTTAATCGGCCCACGTTGCAGACCTAAAAGGTTTTGGAGATGTTTGTTTATCGAATTTCTCAAAAAAATTCTAACATTTTAACTCAACCACTTTTTTTAACTCAACTCTAACTCAACCCCAATATTATCAATATAATTAAATAATATCAATCAATCATTCATACAACCACATCAACCTTAATTCACTATTCATCCACTCACATTATTTTAACTAACCATCACTTCAAATCTCTCTCTCCTACTTTTATATCAAATCAATTTTAATTATTTTATTATAAATATTATTTTAATATACACACTAACATCTAATCATACCACCTTTTTCAAAATTAATCAAACCAAACAAAAAAACTCTAAATAAAACCAAAAATTTTTATAAACAAACATACTCTTTGTATCACAAGGTAAAAAAATGTTATTTTCGAACTTTCGAGGACTGGAAAGAGAATGACAATAATTGTGTGAGGAAGAAATTATAATCTGCAAAGTGTGCGATAAGAGTATTCCCCAGCCGGAGTCAGTTCACCCCTCGCATCATACAGTTCTTCAGTTCGGGAAGATGGCATTTTCTATGCCCAGATTTTTCACTTTTCCCGCTATTTATCCCCCCACTTCGAAACTTCCTTCCATTTTCCGGCAGTCATTTGTAAGTTATCCCACATCCAGTAAAATAAACTCCAGCTTTGGGTGTAGGTACACTTTGTTATGTTGCTATGCGGCCGCGAAGCAGCAGAAAAGTGGCGGCGCCCCTCCGGCGAAGAAGAAGAAGCAAAAGAAGTCGAGTAGCAGGAAAAATAATATTGAAGAAGATTATGAGATTCAAAAGAGTGTCAGCGGCGGTGGTCGGGGTGGCGCGGTGGAGGTGCGAGAGTCGCCGTCACGGTCGGAGCTGCCTATGCCGAATCCACCTGCGGGTTTTGTGTTTGATGAGCACGGAAATGTTCTTATGGCTTCTAACAAACGCATTACAACTATTGTGAGTTTTCAGTTCTTTCTTATTTTATTTTGAAGTTATATTGAGGAAAATGCGAATGGGATGTTGTCGACTTGATATAGGGTGTTGTGCGGTTAAGATTATTCATTATAAGCTTTCAGCATGGTTTGGGAAGCGAAGTTGGACTGGGTTGTTATTCGGCAAGAGAGACCTAAGATGTTTGTGATTTGATGGTATATTACTATATTTGTTTAAGTTTTTTATTGCATTTGTATTTTGTATAAAGATTGACTATCAGTAGACTTACAAAACTTGTTTGGTGCAGTCAGTGCTGTAGCTTAAAACTCTCCTGTAATCTATTCTTAGTTAGTAAGAAACTTGATACAGCTGGTCGTACTCTACTTACAAATAGAAAGAACTTTGTAAGCTGATAAGAAGTATGATGAGTTTAATAGTTCTGAAATTCAAGGATTATTTATCCATAGAGTTCTAGCTGATGAGATTATTGCGCTCTAGCAGAAGTAAGAAGGAAATATAAATTGTGCGAGGTGAAATCAAATCGGTCGGACTTGAATTTTGGTGATAGGATTTGAGCTACAAGAATTGAAAATGAAATCATTTATAGTAACTAGGTTAGATTTAGCCCCTTAAAGAGCCATATTCTAACAATGTATGGGGTGCTAAGGAATACTTCTCAGTTTGTCTTTGCTATGAGCTGCATTCCTGATGCTGAATTTCTGTTTCAAAATGGTTTCAAGAATGAACATTTGTATAAACTCAGGTTGAATTTTTTTTTTTTTTATCGGTAAACTCAGGTTGAATTAGTTTAACCAGAG
>BKCP01008737.1:1199257-1215613 GCA_008636005.1 Striga asiatica | reverse complement strand
CGACCACTCCTTTGAGGGTGGACATGTGTTCGAAGACAAAAAATCCACCATGACTAAGGCCTCCGGGCTGGGTGGTCGCATGTATCGACCACTCCTTTGAGGGTGGACATGTGTTCGAAGACAAAAAATCCACCACGACTAAGGCCTCTGGGCTGGGTGGTCGCATGTATCGACCTCTCCTTTGAGGGTGGACATGTGTTCGAAGACAAATATCCACCATGACTAAGGCCTCCGGGTTGGGTGGTCGCATGTATCGACCACTCCTTGGAGAGTTGACATGTGTTCGAAGAAAAAAATCCACCATGATTAAAGCCCTCGGGCTAGGTGGTCACTTGTTTCTGGAACATTCCTTCGGGGGTGGGCAAGTGGTTGACGAAAAAATCCACCATGATTAAGGCCTTTGGGCTAGGTGGTTGCTTGTTTCTGGAACACTCATTTGAGGGTGGGCATGTGTTCGAAAACAAAATCCATCATGACTAAGGCCGAGAGGCTGGATGGTGTCATGTATGGACCACTTCTTTGAGGGTGGGCATGTGTTCGAAAACAAAAAAACCACCATGTCAAAGGCCTTCGAGTTGGGTGGTCGCATGTATCGACTACCCCTTCGAGGGTGGGAATGTGTTCGAAAATAAAATCCATCATGACTAAGGCCGAGAGGCTGGATGGTCGCATGAATCGACCACTCGTGTGAGGGTGGGAATGTGTTCGAAAACAAAATCCATCATGACTAAGGCCGAGAGGCTGGATGGTCGCATGTATCGACCACTCCTTTGAGGGTGGACATGTGTTCGAAAACAAAATCTATCATGGCTAAGGCCGAGAGCCTGGATGGTCGCATGTATGGACCACTCCTTTGAGGATGGGCATGTGGTGGAAGAACAAAATCCATCATGACTAAGGCTGAGAGGCTAGATGGTCGCATATATCGACCACTTTTCTTAGGGTGGGCATGTGTGTTGGATGGTATACAATTTATTACGATTAAAAGGGTGACTCGAAACAGGAGACAGGAAAATTCAATAAACACAAGCAAAAATACCAATTCATTCAGAAACAAAGGAGTACATTTCTCAGCAAAAGTTAAATTACAACAACTTCAAGAAGCAGTATTATCAGGATTCTGCGAGGTTTGCTCGAGCTGTGGTTGCTCGACCTGCTGACTTGAGCCAGAGGTCGATTCGGTTTCATCAGACAGCGGGTTTTGACGAATGGACTCGGCGATCACCCGCTTCATGGTAGTGGGTGGAGTATAGTCGTCAGGCAGAGCGAAGTTTCTCTTTAGTACCTCATCACTGTTCACGACAAGATCAAGGAGACCTGACCACCAGTCATGGTCGAAAGGCAACTCAGGGGCACTATTATAGTCAGCAGGGGTTTTAGGCATGTCATCTCAGATAGCCGCCACATTAAATACCTCAAAATCATCCTCGGCTATCTGTTGGCCTGCCTTTTGCATGATCGACTGGAAACATTGCATGCCGTACTCTTGCACTCCCTTCAAATACTGTGGCGACTGCTTGAAAGCAGCCACCACTTGATCGCGGTACGCCTGCAGGAAGCGTTGCCCGACAGTGGTATGCCAAACCATCCGTCGGGCTCGAAGAGCAGCCCCATCGACCAGATTCTTCGCCATTTGCTCAAAAGCAGTCTTCTCACGCCCTCGAGCAGCCTTTTCTTCTTCGAGCGCTGCTTGGAGAGCCTTCTTCTCAGCTCGTTCGGCCTCAAGTGCCCCCTCGAGCATCTCTTTTTTTTATTGTAGGACCCTGGCTTTTGCCGATTCTTCCTTCACCCTCTCGCGGAGCTCGTAACCCCGAAGAACAAGCTCGTCCGTCCTATTCCGGAGATGGAAGGATCCCTGCTCGATCGCAGGGATAGATTGGCTCGAGCTGGAGAGGGTTTGCTCGATTATAGGAGCAAGCTCGACCATTCCCTGCGAGTGATGATAATAAAGAGAGTTAACACACAAATGGCAAAAAGAAGTAAAATAAGGAAGATAATTAAAAGGCCGTAAAAGTTACCTGTGCCAACCATCGAGCGAAGCGGTCACCCCGATTGTGGAGGGTGTGACCGTCATCAGGGTGGTTGTTCGGAAGGTCGATGACGAGAAGAATGTCCTGAAGGAAGGATGATACCCCTGTGCCATCAAGCTTGGTCAGTGAGACGGTGGAGGGGCGAGTACTGACAGCAGTCTCCTCGAGACGGGAGTGCTTGTTAGCCTCCTCATCCTCCTCGACAAATGGGCGCTTTAGTTGAGTCTCCTCGACCAGCTGGTCTTCAAGGGAGGCAGGTATATGGATGATAGGAGTAGTCGAACAAGGAGGAGGAGAGACCAGTGTTGGAGAAGCAGGCCGTTCGGATTGTTGGTCGAGGAGAGGATCTTGAACAGAGGTAGATTGAAGTTCGACTTCAACAGTGGAGTGGGGTTCGACCTCAGCAGTGGTGAGAGGCTCGACCTCAGAGGTGGTACGAGGTTCAACCTCCACAGATGAAGTTGTGTGATCGGGCGGTGGTGAAGTGGAGCGATTGGACTGAGAGGTGGTCGAGCCTGCAGGCCTCGAGCTCGACCCTTCAGCGGGTTTCTTCTTCAGAGGAATCCTCCTCTTAGGCAAGGGAATTGTAGGCATCTCTGCAAAAACCCGTGCAAATTAAGTTAACATTACAACAAATAAGTCATACGCATAAAATAAAAACAACAATGCTCGAGCGTGGTAAGCAAAAAATACCTGGATCGTCCTTGATGAGGACTAGATCAAGAGTTTCTTGGGTAGGAGAAGATAGGGATTTGTGAGTAAGGAGGCCGCAGAAGTGTAAGAGATTGTCGTTTTCGAGGAGTGTTTTTTACGCAACGGGCTTGGTGTTCCATACGGCAATCCGTTGGTCGAAGAGGGAGTTTTGAAGAGGAAGGGCAAGCTCACACTTGAGCTCCTTAAGCCAAGGAGTTGGCGCCCAAGGGAAAGTAGGGTTAGGCTCGACAAAGGCAAATCGATGTTTCCACTTTGGAACATTGGAGGGGGTGTTGGAGATGAAGTGGACATCATTGCGGCTTTTAAGGTAAAGTCCTTGAGCATGTTTCGAGGGCGTGTAGCAGTAATGGAAAAAGGCTAGGTCGAGTCGACCTAGACGGAGGTGACAGAGGATAATAAACGTGGTTATAAATCGGATAGCGTTAGGAGGAAGTTGGTTCAGTGGAAGGTCAAAGCAGTCACAAATATCGAGCAGGTCTTAATGATACAAAGGAAAGCGGGACCCCGAGTTTAAATTGGACTTCGAAAAAGGTATAATTATTTTCAGGGGGCTGGTCGAAAGTATCCCGAGGGCCAGGTGATCTAAAAACCCAACCAACAGGATGGCCGACATCTTTGACATCTAT
The DNA here is from genome assembly GCA_008636005.1 of Striga asiatica. Lineage (NCBI taxonomy): Eukaryota > Viridiplantae > Streptophyta > Magnoliopsida > Lamiales > Orobanchaceae > Striga > Striga asiatica. The sequence continues at coordinate 1,212,243 of BKCP01008737.1, read as the reverse complement.
CCATCCTGCTACAAGAGAGGAGGAAGCTTTGGTCGATTTCTTCTTCTTCTACACAGGCTTGGAAGAAGTGGCAGCAGGGCTGGATTTGGTTTTTGATGAGCTACGCGGGGTCGAAGAGGTAGTTTTGGAAAAGACAGAATGGCGAGAAAGGGGAATGTCATCCTCGTCAACTTGACGAGAGGCCTCAACAGCGTCTAAGTCCTCCTCGACAGCATCAGAGGCCCCAAACACTGGTCGACGACACTTAAGGGGAATGTTGTCGAGAGTATCATCGTTCGATTCATCAATCAGACGATGAGGTTGGGGAGGAAGAGGAGGTGTCGAGTGGTCAGAAAGACGAATTGCATTGAGGGGAACGGGGTTATAAACCTCGTCAACAGAGTTGGATACAGAATGAGGAATAGGTCGGCGAATTGGGGAAGATGACGGGTTGGTCATGTCTTTGCCAGAACGGCGAGTGTTCTCAGAGGAAGCAGCGGAATCTGAAAAACAATAGAGAGATGTCAAAAAAGATGTTAAAGGGAAGAACTTTCAGGTTTTCGAAGATGAAAAGGGGAGAAAAAGGAAGAATATTTGAAGGAGAGGACATGAATGAAATTCCGAAAAAGAAAATCAGTAAATCGCAACAATAAAAACACATGAACATAAAATTAGGAGTTCAAAATACTTACTCATAGTCGCAGAGGAGAAGATCGCCGGAAAACTTGGAGACGAAGAGGATTGAAAGCGCCTGAAGCAAGAAAACTTGATTTGCAGAAGAAATTTAGGGCACAAAAAGAAAACTCGAGATTTGCAAAGGTGGAGAAAAAGCAAAAAAATCCAAAGTACGGTATTTATATGAGTACAGAGAAAGATAAGGTGAAAAGTTGGTGAAGATAGCCATTAAATTAAAGTGGGATCTAACGGTGGGGAGAATTAAAGGGGGCGCAGATAGCGAAGCGGCGCAAATCGCGAGGAGACACGATGATTAAAAGTACTAGACAGATAAGACGCGTGGCAGATGAAAATTGCATTAATAATAAAGGTGAATGAAAGACGGCTAGAAATTCACTATAAAACCAGTCAAATGGTTGAAAAATAGAGGCAACATCGATTAAATGGTCAAAAAATAGAGGTAACATCGATCAAATGGTTGAAAGGTAAAATCAAATCCAGTCAGATGATCGAGAGATCAACAGACTAAAGAGGCAGACGCAAATTCACTCTTAGATCGAGTCATTTAGACTCGACTAGAGTGCGGGGACTAGATGATATGGGATATTATATACCCAAGGAATATACCGGTTCATTAGGCCGGTCGTACAAGCCCAATACGAGAAATGCCACGTCGGTCAAGAAATAGCAAACCGAAAGGAAGTGGTCGAACATCGGAGCACACCTTGTCGAAGATCGACCTACTAAAGGAGAGCTTATCTGATCGACCACCTGGCGAGTGAAGAGCAATCGAGAGCGTGATGTAGACGCGAGGAAGCGCGCGGGCAGCTTCTAGGGCAGGTATCTCACTCCTATATATATATATATATATATATATATATATATATATGAGTGAGCCTTTCTTGTGACCTACGATTTATCCATTTACTCTTGAGAATTGAGTGAAACACATACTGACTTAAGCATCGGAGGCTCTTCACCGAAAAAACCCCCGGTGTGAGAGTTCTTTGCAGGTACGCAGCGTTCTAACGGCGAGAAGGAGGACGAGCCGATTTCAAGCCGGTCGGAGTGTTTTGCGTTATCAAGTGGGTTCTGCTAAAAATAAAATATCAAGTAGACCCCACTCCATCTAAGTGTTATATACACCTGTATATACATTTATTATCTAATTGAAGCATTTTTCTTTTTTAATTGCGCGCCACATGGATTTTATTTTTGCGAACTTAGATCCGATACCAATTTTTGTAAAGAACAATTGAGAAGAGTAGTAGTAAAAGACAAATATATTCTATCCGTTATATACACCTCTTTCCCTACCAGCTGCCACAACACTTAAGCAACAAAGAATATTCATATGTCTTGAAAGGATTCAAACAATCAGAAACACAACAAAAAAGAATGATGCTATCTCGGGCCCGAGACATCCTGTGATGACAAGTAGGACAGCGTATTATTATACGAAGTGTCACCACTACCGCTGCCCGTCCGCCCACGCATCATCATCAACTCACTCCCATTTCCCCCCAAAGTAGACTCCTCCGTAAACCTCCGTCCATAAAACCTCAAGAAACTCAATGACTCTACCCTAGGCTCCCCCAACGGCACCCCTCCTTCCAGCATACCCACCACATTCTTCATCGACGGCCTCTTATTCGGCTCCTCATGCACGCAACACAGCGCCACTCGAACCAACCTCTCAGCCTCCTCTTCCGCCACCTGTCCCCCTAACCTCATGTCCAAAACTTCTAAATACCTCCCACTCTCGTGCATTTCCAACGCAAACAACGGGAAATACACCATTCTGTTATTTCTAATATCGTTATGAGGGCACGAGTTTTTCTTCCCCCTCACAATCTCGAGCAGCAGCATTCCGTAGCTATAAACGTCCGTACGATCCGAGATGGAAGCGCTCGTCAGCCACTCGGGCGCAAGGTAGCCCCGCGTACCCCTCATGGTCGTGAAGAGGGCCGACTGTTCCGGGCCCAAAAGCTTCGAGAGCCCGAAATCCGAGATCTTCACGCCGTTGTTGTCGTGTAAGAGGATGTTCTCGGGCTTTATGTCGCAGTGGATTATCTTGTGCTCGCAGCCTGAGTGGAGGTACGAGAGCCCTCTAGCGGTCCCCACCGCAATCTCGACTCTTTCCTTCCAATCAAGCGTGTCCACGTCATCATCACGGAAAAGGGTTTTATCCAACGAGCCTCGATTCATGTACTCGTACACCAAGAATCTCTGCCCTCTGCTCGCGCAGAAGCCTTTCAGTTTAACAAGGTTGACGTGGTGGATTTTGCCGATGACGGCAATCTCGGTTAAGAATTCACGCTTCCCTTGCGCGCCCAAGCAAGTGATTTTTTTAACTGCGACTTCTGTTCCTTCCTTGAGAGTTCCTTTGTATACCGTGCCGAATCCTCCCGAACCTATTTGGGTGGAAAATTGTCTGGTTGACTCGACGAGCTCTTGGTAGTCGAACCGGACAGGAAGGCCTGGGATGGACACAAGATCCATCTCATTCTCTTCGTCGGCTAATTGATGAGAGTCGTGTTTTGAATTTTGGAATTTTTGCCAATTTAGTCTTTTTCTCCTGGAACAAAAACAAATGAGGGCTGCAATGAGGGCAACTAACACAACACCGGACGACGGCAGCAGAACTATCGGTAAAATTGAGGAACCCGATTTTTCTCTGTGGTTTGTGGAATAGCCTTTTGTGATTCCAACAACTTCTGTCTTGACGTACCCCACACGATCGGTGGGGCTCGTTTTTGTAAACAGAGAACCTAAGTAGTTTCGGATAAAGTAACACGAGTCGGAGCCTTGGCTGTAGAACACGCCCTGGCAGGAGCAGTCGGCCGAACAGAGACTCTGACATGCCGAAAGATTCGTGTTGTGCGTGACGAAATTCATGAAATAATTGGCGAAATAATCCAAATCACTCGTTAAATTCAAATACTTAATAGCCGCACCACTGGACGATGGTGAGAATGAGGCGTTGCACGAAACTGATGGCAAAAGGGCGAGAGAAGGATCTGACGGCACACAATCTCCCGTATTTGTATTCGGATCTGTGTGAAAGGCTGGAGCACACTGGCATGAACCTCCATTATCAGTACAAACACCGAGCCTCCCGCATATGAACGGGACCTGGCACCTATTGTTCGGGCCGGCAAATAGTTGACTATTTGATTCGTCACCACCAAAGCTCAGGATTCTCAACACGCCATCTGGATCTAGCCTCACGATCTGAAAATCCGAAGAATTTCCGGATGTCGAGCTATCAAAATCAAAGATCACTTTGATAACGATCTCTTCCCGATTTGCCCCCATCAAGAACAGCCCGGTAGAGTTCATCACCAATTGCCCGGCAGGGAGATCCGTGTCCCGGAAAGCGCTCCCATCCATCGACAGTTCCCAGTACCACATCTCGTTCCACGTCAGCACGGCGTCGTTGTTTGCGATAGCGAATCTGTAGCCTCCCTCTGATAGGTCCCCATCCCCTGCGGAGGACGTCAGATTTTTTCCGACGGGCAGTTTCTGGCCGGGCACGAGCACGTCGGCCGGGAAATCGAAACTCTGCCAGACGGTATTGTTGGCGTGGTCAAGCAAGACTAAGTTACCCGATTCCAGAAGCCGCATCGATGAAATAGATGAAGAGAGATTAAGAGATGCCGACCAAACGGGACGGCCGGCATCGTCGAACAGATCGAGGCCGTTTGATGTGAGACGGAGCTCGGAGGAGCTGGAAACGGGGTTGTTGCGGTTTGCGGACCAGACGATGGTGTTGGAGGGAACGTGGGAGACGAGGAGGTGGAAGGATTTGGATTCGGGCTTGGGGGTGGCTATTCGGGCCTGGAAGGTGCTGTTTGGTGAGGCCAGGAAAGCGCCAGAGGTGTCGACGAAGCGGAGGTAGGAGGCGGTGAAGTTAGGAGCGATGGGGAGGAATGAGACCGGGGCGGAGAGCGCGGGCGAGAGAAAGAGGAGTAATAAGAAGGCGGCGGCGGCGGCGGCGGCGGCGGCGGCGGCGGCGGAGGAGGAGGAGGAGGAGCCCATGCGGGGGCGGGTCCGGGGTTCAGTTTATCGGGGAATGGGTTTTTGGGTGGGATTTGAATGTGAAATGACGTTGAGGATCATTATTGGGATTTGGTGGTAGTTGGTTTTATCATTTGACTTTATTATATGTAGAGTGCGTTGACTCAATAATTGTTCGTGTTTGTGCGTGTGTTTGGGTATATCTGAATATAGATAGAGTGCTCTCCTGGGGACGGCCTGACGTGGGAAGTTGAGGGGTCATTTTCTCACGGTGGCGGCGACAACCCACTTTCATTAGGGTAGTAGGGCTTCATAATTCATTTCTCATTGTATGAATGACGTTGTATAAGATCATCTTTCCACTCTAACTCTATTTTATAGTAGAGTTGCCTTCAACTTTCATGGGCGGTATTTTAATCTATATTAAATATATTATTTTTTTATTTATTTTTATTTCAAATAAATTAGTATATAAATATATATTTAATCTTATATAATTTTTTATTACTCAAATAATAAAAATATGTGTTAGTAAACTTTTGATTTTAATAAAATCTTCTTTTTTATTTTGTTAATTTTTATTCATACGGTATCTTTTTAATATTAAATAATTATAAAATAAAATTATAATACATTAATAAATAGAAAGCACAAAATTATTTCACATAAAAAATACATGGCACAAAGTTATTTAGCATAAAAATACATTTACTAATACATATTATACAAACTTTTATCATGAATATTACATTAAAAATACATAAATGTAGCGTTGCTACCGTGTTGCGCCAAACGTGGTGCATCACTGTTCAATTCTCTACTCGAGCGCAAGATTCTAATGCACGGTTGGAGAGATTTTTGTGCTAGTGTAGTGCATTTTCCGAGAGATAGAGCAGAGTTGGAGATGCTCTAATTGTTAGACGTCATTTTCTAAGAAAATGTATTTTTTAAATTTGTTTTTATATTATGACATTTCAATTTAAAAATACATATTTCTACGTATCTATGTTGAACAAATTATGATTGTCAAATTTATAGGAATATGAATAATAGACTTAATGATAATTTTAAATTCACATTTAGCCCACACAAAATTGGTATGATGATCTTGTTAGTATTTTGAACACATTCAAGGCTCAAACTCATCCTAAAAAGTATATTCATTAATTATTATAGCCATTTTTTAAGTTTCATTTTTCCCAAATCACTTTTATACTAGTATAATGCTCGTGAACTCCACGGGTGTTTCATAAAATACTAATTATTCAACAAAAAGTGAAAAAAAATTAAATTCTTATTGTGAATTAAAAAACTACAAATAATTGATAATAAATTTTTTTTTTTTTAATTTATTCGACAGTTAATAGCACCAGTGAACATCACGGGCACTTAAAAGTTAAATATTTGTATCAAAATAAAGACGTGAAGAAATATATATTCTTATGATAGAATAATAATAAATTAAATATACAACTAATAACTTAGAAAATAATAATAATAATTATTTAAAATAATACTCTAATTTTATACTCAATTTGTTAAAATGATTACTTTTTAACCACACACACTAACATATATACAACTCGAAAATTTAATTTTAAATTAATTTGTTTTTTTCTTCAAGTTTGATTGTATTGTAATTATATTTTATATTTATACAATATTCTTCCATGATCTAATATTTAAAATATCTTCAACTTTATAATATTCAACCATTTAAAATATAATTTGTATGAGTGTAATATTTAAACTTTATGAAATAAAATACTATTTTTATAATTTTAATTATAACGTTTGTTTACATAAATACGAAAACGAATTAATTTGTATAAAAATGTACGAACAAGTTAGATTCTTATAAGATAGTGGTTGCTAGTTAGATAAATACGGAAATGAATCACTATGTATAAAAGTGTACGAAAAAGTCGGTATTCCTATGTATTGATAAATAATATTTATAAATTAAAAATATAGAGTCATTATGTAATATAATATGTTAATTTTTTCAAAATGTGTTATGAAAATTAACTTTGTAAAAACAAGTAAAACATGTCCTTATAAAATATTAAAAGTATAAAAAATGTTATATAACATGACATATCTAAAAAATTATTAAAAATTATCCCACATTAATTTATGATGTTCGATATCTTTGAATTATTAAGTTTATGTTAGTATGTGATGTTAGACTCTGTTATCTCTTAACTTTGAGAGTTTAAATCTTATGAATCGAAAGTCTTTTATTACATTTATAAAAGTTGATCTTTTAATTCATATATGTAGTTAAAATTTTTCTCTTAATATTTTTAAAGCTATAATTTATATGTATTGTAATGGAAAATTTTATATTGTTTAGGACTTTGTCTTTAAAGAAAATTAAAAATAAGATAAGATAAATTGGTACATATACAATAAAAAAATAAAATAAAATAAAATTAGTATATATAGAACTATTCATTAACTTTGTTATATGATTATGACTATTCATTAACTTTGTTGTATGATTATATTTCAAATAAATCATGATTGATTTTATATTCAAAATTAAATATCATTAAATTAAAGTTGGTATAGATAGAACCATTCCTTAACTTGGTTGGATGATTATATTTTATATTTAAAAAAATCATTCAACTGATTTTATATTCAAAATTAAATATCACTAAATTTGTTGTGTGAGGACATTCAAATTTAAATCTCATCAAATTTGTAAATATATCGTGTGATTTCATCTTATCGAATTTTTTTTCCAATATTAATTCGTATGATATCTACTTTTTATGATATTCTTCTGATTTGTTTCTTATTTCAATATTTATCCTAACTAATTGTTCAGTGGATGTATAGAAAAAAAAAATATATCTACATGAATCCACATAATATGAGATTCTTTCCAAACTTTAAAAATATTTTGTAGTTAGATAAATATAGAAAAAAATCACCAATTATGTTGAAAAATCTGAAATATGAAAATTATTATTAACATTTTTATTAGATAAATACAAATATTTAGTTGTGACCATAAAATATGAGATTTGTAGTTAGATAAATATAGATAAAAAAATATTTAACAATTAAATTGACATGACTTTTCAAAAATATTTCAAAAAATTTCAAATATTTTTTGGTAAAATGATTTTGAATATATTGCCAAAAAAGGATGTCTAATTAGATATGAAAGTGATTTTGAATATATTGCCAAAAAAATAAGTTCGGATCTTCAATTGAAATAAATCATTGCCCATATTTTTAAGAATTAAAGTTCACACAATATTTTTATCAAATAACAAAGTTTCTGAACTTAAATTCGTATTTTCATTTAGTCGCCATTTTTCAAGAAAAAAAAAACTAAAAATAGTAATTTAAAAATTGCAAGCGAAAATTTTAATATTAATCTAAATAAATCTCTCTTTCTATTATATAGTAATATATTTCTTAGATTAATAAGTTGAACTATATAATTAAAAAATCAAACTTACTATTTAACTATTTTTCCAACAAATAAATCTTGAATCGCTACGCTAATATCCTAATCTAGAAAAATCAATCAACATTAATTCTACCCAAAGAAAACATCTATTTCCTATAAACAAAATCAAATCAAATTAACCATTCACTTGCTTCTTCTCGACTATCTTCCTATGAAAGTTGGAATGTTTTTTGCTATCGAAACTTGGGCTGGCGACTGGGCGGTATTCCGGAAGCAGGCGGCCCGACTTGTACCTCACTCCACAGGCATTGCACAAAGTCCTCGGCCCATTCGGGCCCATTCTCCACTGTGGGGTCTTCTCCGTCTGGCAGTGGCTACATCTCCTTCTCGATATTGACAAGCCCGATTTCCTCGTCTGTTTTCGGGAAGCTCTCTCTTTTATTTTTGGCCCGTACAAAAAACCGTATTCAAATTCTCCTTCTTGAGAATTATTAGAAAATTCTCGTTCCGAAGAATAATGTCGGGAAACTTTAGTCTCTGGCTCGTAAGCTTTCCACAAATCATCTTCACAGTAAATACCATCTAATTGGTCGATATCATCAAAATTAGGGTCATGAGCCGACAATTGAATCAAATCATCCAAAAAGTTGGGGAAAAATTCTATGTCTTCAAGATTATCGTCCGGCACGCATAACTCGCTTTTCCAAGCATCGCTAATATGTGCTTGATTGAGTTCGACCATCATCTCCAGAATGAATTAATGAACGAATTGTGAGTCTTATGTACAGTTTGGGGTTTTGACTTTTGAACGGGTTTGTCGTGTATTTATAGGAGCTTAGGGGACGATATATGGGAAGGTGGATAAATTTTTAGAGCGAAACGTACGATTCAGTTTCTCTGTTTTCGATTTTTAAAATTTGAATTGGATTAGAAGACCGACATTACTTTTTTTCCTATGTTGTCTGGATTTTTTAAAATTGAATTATCTCATCCGAGTTTCTTAGACGCGTGAACCGTGACGTGGAGTATTTATTGGCTGACGCGGTTAAGGTTGATGTCATAGGCTATATATATTATAGCATAAAATTTAAGGAAACTAATAGAAGGAAAAAAAATATGTACATTACTCTGGAAGGATTATAATTATTGAATGGGCAAGATCAATATGGACGGATAGTAAAACACTACTGCTAAGCAATGTGTATTACATTCTAGATACATGCAATTAACTCTATAAATGGGAAAATAATATGAAAATAAAATTCCAATTCAATAAATGAGTAAATAAGACAACAATCGTGATGAAAAAAAAAAACTAAATGTTTTGCCCAAAATATTTTAATTTTATAATAATTAACTATATTTACTGAGTTCATTACAAATTTCGAGAATAAGAAAAAGAGTTATAGGGTTATATTTTTGTTTCACTTGCATTTATAATATTTTTGTTTAACTTACCTATTAAGAAAAAGAGTTTGAGCATAGATAAATTTATAGTCGCATATTATAGCAGCTGAAGCCAAATCACGCAAATCACGAAAAATATTCTAGTGATTTTGTTTTTAAACTAAAAATATTTTTCACATTGAAATACAATATTTTTAATTTATACTGAGATGTTTCTTTCTTTTTAACTTTAACATTATTTTATAGAGAAAATATTGCTCATATTTTTATTTTATTAAGAAAATTATTTTATATTTTGATGTTTTTACCTTTTATTTATATTCTTAAAAATTATATTTAGAGTTTCAAATGAATAGTTTAATAAATCACAATAAATTTAACCTTTGTTTAAATAAATAAGTAATTCAACTCTAAATCGATGTGATCTATGTTTTTTCATTTAAAAAAAATAATTTATTTTTCATGTTTTATTTATATTCTTAAAAATTATATTTAAAGTTTAAAAGGATAGTTTAATAAATTTCAAAAAAAATTTAACCTTGTTCAAATATTTCAAATTTGGCTGGAATTTAACTTTAAATCGATGGCATCAATGTTTTTTCTAACATGACAAATGAATATTACAATATACTATTAAAACTCATTAATTTTATGCTTGAAATAATACAATCATTTATATTATTTTCAAATAATTGAAACATGTATGAAATTTACATTTATGCGTTATTTTATGCTATGTTTATTATATTGACATTGATATCATCTTAATTTGATATGAAGAAATAATTATCAATAGTTTTGTGTATGATATAAGGTGTAAAAAAAATTACAGAAAGAAAACTAATTTGATATATTATTTAAAATGGGTGATAAATAAAAAAATATCATGTATCTGTTTAATATATATGAATATTAAATTCAAAACAATAAATAATAAAAATAGCACAATTATTAACTCAAGAATATAATAAAGGTAGAACCATGTATAATATAAAAATATTTAGCAAATATGGTAAAATACATTTACACCTTAATATTTAATGCAAATAGCTTTAACAATGAAAATAATACTCTTCTAATTCTAGGAACCAATCTTAACATTTAGTTATACTAATATTGACGGCTAAATTAGATTTAGAGTATGAGAAAATTACCCAACGGCCAAGCTAAACCAAAAATAATTACATATCTACTGTTATATTATTCTGTTATCAAAGTACACAAACTCATCAAAATATTAGTTGATTTACGATATGGTAACGTCTGACACTTCGACCGGCTGAAAATCAGTCTGTCTTCGCCTTCTTCGTCGGCGTCGAGTATTTGTAAAAACTTTCACACCGAAGGAGTTTTCGGTTAAGAGCCTCCAATACTTAAATGAGTATGTGAATGAGATCAATTCTCAAGAGTATAATAGAACGTCATGGCCAAAATCGCAAGTCTTACCCCTATATATAAGGGTGAGGTACATGTTCTAGGGGTTGCCCGGAGGTGCTAACTCAGCTGCCAAAATCAAACGATTATAAGGTATAGGCCAATCATGTCCCACCACGTGTGCTCATCGCGCGGGGTTTTGATTCCCAGAGATCTTCTCGAATGCTCGACCAATTCTAGGTCAACTTTATGCTATAGGTCGAGTTCCGACCAGACCATTCGAGAGCTTTGGCTCGACCTACTCTTTTCGTACCGAAGTCCATTTAAGGTGTCTTTCAATCCAGAAGCTCTTGTTCCTATGATGTTCGACCACAACCACCTCGTTCGAATCTTGCTCGACCGGGTGATTTACTCGGTTTATTCGACCGGCCTGCTCGATCGGTTTACTTTCTTAGGTATAATATCCCTTATCATCTAGTCCCCCCACTCTAGTCGAGTCTGAATGACTCGATCTAAGAGTAGATTTTCCTCCATCTATGTAGTTGTTGTAACGCTCGCAACTTATCGACCACTCGACCTGTCCCTTCCTGCTTTTCGACCTCTTTCTCTCTCTGTCGCCACTTTGTATTTCAAAATTCGAACCTGCCACCTGTCAGACCTGTCCTGTTGCTTGTCAGACTGTCATCATTGCTCCGTGAACCGCACCTTCTCGTACTTCGCACCAATTAAAGGCGCCCTTTCACCGTCGCCTTTGTTAGATATATTGTAAAAGCTTGGCTTTCAGATATAAACAATTCCATTTTGATCTGGCAATCGTGTTTTGGTCAAAATATTTATGTTTGCAGTTTATTTATTTATGCAATCATAACTCCATTATTTTATATTGTAGATAATATGGTTTGTCGTGTCGAACAGTAAGATCATATTATCGGTTCCTTGTAAAATATAAACTTAATGTTCACAGTTTTAGACAGACAGTGAGACCCCTGTTGGATAAAGACTGTAGTGTAGTCTTTATTCAGTTGATCTTTGACGGATGGGTTACACTAGTACTTATGATAAGATTATAAGATTTACTGATCGTGGTTATAATCTAGACCTTCAGTGATTCATGCGTTCTCTTAAACTGTAAGATAATATAAAATAGGCATATACATTTATTACTTATTTATTTGATTTAGCAAGGGTGATTCCTATTTTGTTAGGATGACATACTCGCTATCTTAGGATGACAGTCACTATGTCCCAGTGTGCTGGGTTGATGACGTCCCCGAAATGAGCTCAGGAATGAATATTACGTTAAACCCTGCAGGTGGATAATTATCTGATATAATGATTAACGAACTGAGTTGTACTAATTTCGAAAAAGAAAAAAGTCAATTTAATTTAATTGTCAGTAATTAGATTAATTGATGGACGTTAAATCTTAAATATAGAGAGGTAAATCGGTCAATTAGATTAATTAATTAATGTATTAATTAATCATTTGGAGGTTTGATTTATTGAATAAATTGGAGCTAAATTGGAGAGAGCAATAATATTACTCTAGGGGATATTTTATTATTTAATTCTAATTAGGATTTTAGGAATTAATTATATTCCATATTTTAGATTCCATTAAGTGATGAATATTCCTTCTAGAATATTACCTAGGGTTAGGAGACTAAGGAGTCTTCTAGAAGGTGATGAGGTTAGAAGGAATAAAACTTCTACATGGGAAAGGATATGGAGCATGATTATGATTCCTAAGCCTGATGGAATAAACTCATATTTAGCACTTTCTTAAGGTCCCTAATGGAGCCTATAAATACACCATATCCCAACCTCTTCCCCAATTATTGATGTTGGTCGACTTTGAGGTCTTCCAAGAGAGGAAAAGCGAGCATACACATATTTGAGAGTTCGGGAGTTTCGATTAATTGCACCACCACGATTAGTCGAAGTAGGTGTTAAGGTAATCCGTTAAAAGATCTTAAAGTGATTTATTTCAAACCTTGAAGGTCTACACATTCCGGCAAGCCTCCACCGCCGACCGCCGCCGGAAATCGCTGCTGCCGCCCAGGATCGCCTGAAGTCGCCAGCGCCCAGCCAGCATGCAGCC
>BKCP01008737.1:1140352-1199223 GCA_008636005.1 Striga asiatica | reverse complement strand
CGCACGACCGCACGTCCCAGCCATCCGACGCGCACACCTGCCAGCGACCCGCGCCCGTCCGCGACCAGAGCCGACCAGCACCACCTGTCCGCAACCCGCGAACCCTGTCTGACTGAGACGCTCTGTGACTGAGTCGCAGCCGAGTTCGACTAAGCCCAACTGCAGTTCGACCGAGTCAGCCCGAGTCAACATAGCAAACCGAGCTCTATCTAACCGGCCAGATCCCGACAACCCCAATCCAGTGATCCGTTTGTGATTCAGTGACTCGGTCAGAATCGAGAAAGGCCAAACTCATCAGCCTATCGAGTTTTGGTATTCAAACGATCTTCATCAAAGGAAATCAGGAACATCTCTGAGTCGGCAAAACTTTTAAACGGTAATGTCCTAACCCTAACTATAGATTCTGCTGCGTTAGGGTTTAATTTTCCAAAATTCAAAAGTGCATGTTGTTGTCGTTCCTGATAGAACCCAACAACTGGTATCAAAACCCAGGTATAATTCAACTTCGTGCACGGTTTGAATTAGGACTTACCTGTTTGTGTGAATTAATTGCGTACGGACGCAGTGCATAGTAGATTAGAAATTGCAATAAGTTGTTTGCAGGTGATTTCGAATCCGACTATTATGGCCCGTATGTATGGTTTTAATTCATGTATGTTGTTTTATAAGCCTCAGACATGTCGAGGAGTTTTTGGGTTAGTGAATGCTTGTAATAAATTATTCCCATGGTGGGACATCGCATAGTTTATTCTCATGTACGACTCTTACGTGGGTCATAGGATGAATTATGTAATTATTTTATATTATTCATTATTGATCTGGAAAACGTGGACCAACCTCGACGAGGCGAGAAACACGCGGACAAAGGCCGACAATGGCGAAAAGATGGCGGATTTCTCGGAGACAACCCGTTCAAGGCAAGTAGTGGGAGTCACCGAGAAAAGAGGATATCAAACTTCTGAAAAGGAAGACGCAGTTCGACAAGGACAAGGATTGCGTTTCTCCGAAAAGTTTAGAGATTGATTGAATGGCCATGATAGTTGGATTATTTTTTTATTCCTCGTTTTATTATTGCCGTTTACTATATCACCTAATAGATACAATCTAATTTATAACATATCAAAAAGATACAATTTCTATATTTATCATATAAAGAATATCACAAGATAGTCTCTCAATATCCCCCATCTCCAAACTCTAGTTTTTCTCTCTCTAAGTCTCAACTTCCTCTATAATCGATCTCTCCTCTGGACATGGACGACGAGATTATGTATACGAAACATACACTTAAAATAAAAATTGGCAAAATTGCATTTTAATCCTGCTGCTTTAATGACATAGCATTTTTAGTCCCAAGATTTCAACATTTTGCCTTTTGATCCTGTAATTTAGTATTTTGCTGCAATTTCAGTCCCTTGGGACTGAAACTGCAACAAAATTTAAAATTACAGGACCTAAATTGCTACTAAAAAATCCATCCCAAAGATTTTTTATTAGCGATTTATGTCCTGTAATTTTAAATTTTATTGCAATTTCAGTCCAAAATGACTGAAATTGCGTTGAATATCCATACACCACAAAAAAATAACAACAATACACCTCGTTTTTCAGCTCATATATATTATGCAGTAAAAGTTTGACTTTAAAATCACTAAAAATTGTAGATTATGTATACCAAACATACACCTGAAATAAACTATACATAAACTGCCCGTCGTCTCCAAAAATTGCTCATCCCTCCTCTATGAAGCCTGATACTTGCCCTTCCTCTCCCACTCGACCGACAGAACTCCAATACCTTTCCCATTATACCTGCTATTTCCATCCATCTGATTTCTCAAACATCACCCTCCCCAAAATTCTCACAAAAAATCATAAGAAAAACCCAAATCCATAGAAAAAAATAATTAATTCAATTACAGAGACTATTTCTCTAGAAAATCGCCCATCTATTTCAGTTAAGACAACCGAAAATGGATCTTCAACATCCGCACCGCAAAAATCGACCAAGACGCTGATAACGACTAAAGATCCCGTTAGGAACGACTTCAGTCCCTGCCACTGCAACATTGCTGGAAGGCCTTGCCATCTCTCTTTCAGACGGCATCGCCACGTCTTCATCCGCTTCTCTTCCCGGCACCGCTATAAAAACAGCCATGGGAGATGACAAAGGAGAGATAGAGAGAGAGAGAGAGAGAGAGATAGACAATTTATATGTTACCAAATATAATAGATTTTTAAGGAATACACACATATGATTTGGAAAACTGATTTTATGCATTAGCATAATTATTTTGGAAGAATTGGGTACTAATGCAAATTCTTTTTCACCAAACGTAAAACTACAATTACTTACAAAAATTGTATGGTGCATGTAAATTGGCCTTAGACTATTGGCAGTAATTACACAAAAAACGTTTCATAAGAAAGGTGCAAAGCAAATTAGGGGCGAACATGAGTCGGTAAGATTTGAAGATTGAAAAATCTCCAGAACCATACCGAAATTAAGAGATTTCTAAAATTCAATTTATGGAACCATACCAAAAATCGATTTAGTTAGGCTCGAAGATTTTTATTTTCAGTTCGATTCAGTATTCCGGCCTATCATCAGTTTGGCTCGGTCGGAGCTCCAAAGGTTTTTAATTATTTTAAAAAAAAACTGAATGACTATCTAGTTATATTTATATTTTGATATGCTTTTGTTTTTTCAAAATAAAATCTAACATTCATCAATACTTAACCATATTGCAGATTTTATTTTGAAATCAACTTTAGGAAATATAAAAATAACTCATAGTTTTAGTTAAGACTAAATTTATGGAACTAGTGATGGAAATTTAAAATCCAAACTAAATATAATATAACTATTTTTTAAAAAAGTATTTCTTTACCTTTTAGTAACTTATAAGATGGAACAAGACTAAGAAAAGTATCAACAAATATAATATAATTCAAAATAACAATATATTAATTGTAGATCAAATATTATTAAGAATAATATTTAGGGTCCCAAATGTAGTCTATAAATACACAAAGTCCCAACACCTCCATAGATATACATGTGCCATCCGATTTTGTCTTGAAAAAGAGGGAACAATCGTGTGAAATATTTAGCAGAGTTCGGGAGTTTCTTTTAGTCGTACCACTAAGACTATTTGAAGTAGGTGAATAGGTCATACATAAAAATTCTATGGAGTCATCGGATGGTTTTTTTATAGAGCCATCCACCACTTAATGTATTGACACATGTCCAACTTGTATTTATTGTAGGACACGTGTCAATATACTATTAGTTAATAAGTGTGCATAAGTCGAGCCAATCCGATGGCTCTATAGCAAAATTGAGGTTATGCATTAGAAGATCATAAGGTATAATATTTTCGAGATCCCGAGAAACATATTATCATCGAAAAATTTTCGGCAACCACCAATTTGCCGGAAATCGTCGCAGCCAACCGCAGCGACTCCCTTCCCAGCCGCGACGCACCGAGCCAGCGCCCAGTGACGCCACGACATCACAGCTACACGCGTGATTCGCAGGCGACGACCAACGCCCGAGAGTCCCGCACATCGCGACACTCCAGCTCCTAGGCGAGATGCGCAGACCCGCGACGACCTCTCGCAGTGCCCGATGCACACACCAGCATGCAACGCCCGACGCGCACAAGCTCCCTGCAATCCCGTCGCAGGCGACCCACAGACTCGCACGCCAGCGACCCAACGCAATGCGCACGCACCCTGACAGCGCCCGACGCGCATCGATTCTTGGTGTCCCGATCGCGACCCGACTACATCCCGGTGACCCGTGATCAACCGTGGAGGCCTAGTCCGGCTATCCAACGGACTCTGTGGTTTAGACGATCTCCTACAGAGGAAATTTACAACGTCTCAGAGTCGGCAAAAAATTTTAAACTGTATGTCCTAATCCTAGTTATAGATTCCGCTATGTTAGGATTTAATTCGTTAGATCCAGATGTGCATATCGATGACGTTTCTCATAGAACCGAACACTTGAGACACTGTTGTGCACAGTACTCTACTTGCACCGAGAACGAAGTGTGCCTCTGCTTCTCGGCTTGGCACTCGCAGCTGGTCGACCTCCCCAATCTTTGGAAGGACACGCACTAGCTCCTCCCGAGCCAACTTCCTGAGCGCCGCCATGTTAACATGGCTGAAGTGCTCATGCCAGCGCCAAACCATCTCGTCGCCGCGCCTGTGCACCGCCAAACACGATGGATATGCTACTTTGATACAGAGCTCATACAGACGGATGGTTGCCTGCATCACCTTCGCCAACAGCTGTCTATTGGGCTCTCTGATCCTCAACACGCAGTCGTCGATGCTGACCTTGTAGCCGCCCTTGCCTAGTTTCTCGAGACTGATTATGTTCGTTGTGAAGTAGACGCCGGAGAACGACCGGAGCTCGCCGTTCTTGCATGTAAACAGGATGGTGCCCCGGCCCTCGATCCGCGCCATCGAGTCATCACCGAACCGCACGGTGCCGAGCAGTGTCGTGTCCATCTTCGAGACGTGACCTTGGATCCAGAAATGTGGTTGGTAGCGCCGGTGTCCAGGACCCAGATCTAAGCCTTCCGCTCTTTTATCTTGTCGAGGTGGGCAAACACTTTCTCCTCACAAATCTTGATTGGGGCACTCGATCTCGTTGGCGCCGCTCCAGATTTGTAGCCGCCCTGTAGTGTTGACGGGGCAAGCACCGGTGCCCTGACTGGCGATGCACCCTCGTAGATTGGTGGCGGCGATGAGCACATGTAGGGGGAGGACTTCACGAACATGAGCAATTCCTCCTCCTCATCCTGCGCCACATGGGCCTATTTCTTATTGGGCTTCGACTGGCACTCGCAGGCCCAATGACCCTTCTTCACGCAATGCCAACATTCGTCGTTGGATGGCCGATGTGAATTTGTCAGCCCGCCAGACGAAGAACTTCCGCGCCCTCATCTGCCTTCTCTATTTGTGCGACCGCCGGAATAGTTCTCCGTCTCGCGCTTCTTTTGTCGTTCGTCCCATTCCTCCTCTGTGAGGTACAGTTTCCCCTCGTGCTGCAGCGACGTTGGATCTTCTTCATACCCTTTTTCTGCCTCCTTCAATCACCCAGTCAGTTCGGCTATCGCGATGTTCAACACGTCAAACAGTGCCTTGGTTGCGATTGAGATCTGCTTAAACCAAGGCTGTAGGGTGCGGAGTATCTTCATGACGATCTCTCTCTCCGCCGATTCTGCGTTCAACATGGTGAGTTGTACCGCCATGCCGTTCAGGCGCAGCGCATATTCCTCAACAGTTTCGCCGTCTTCAAAAGCGGCAAGGTCCAATTTTTTACGTAGCTTTTGCGCCGTCGACCTCCTAACGCAGTCGTCCCCATGGTTGCAATCGTGTCCCAAGCCTCCCTCGCAGTCTTCGTTTTTGGTGACCGTCAGTACTATCTCCAGTGGCACCGCGCCGCACAAAGCGTCAAGCGTCATCATCTCCTCTATTGAATCGGCGGCGCTTTCTGCGATCACGCCCTAGAGAGCCCTGACCTTCAACTTGACCTTCATTAGGAGCGCCCAGTCGAAGTAATTGGTCTTGGTGAGAACGAGATAACTACTTACGTCACTCACCTCACGAATCACTAGCTGCATCACAACGTCGTTCTTTGAGAAGCCTTCGGCGTTATTCTTCCTACTAATGGTCCTAGGCACGAGTAGCTCTGATACCACTTGTTAGAAACTCCCCGGAGAGACAACACTCGGTTGCCGGCGAGATAGTGGCAAAAACACAAGATACAAAAGAAAAACATGCGAAAACAAAAGAACACGCTCTTATTTGGTGTTGTTGAATTGATTGTTTTTCTTTGTGTCTTGTGTTTTGGCCGTGTTCTTACCGACAAACAGGTGTTGTCTCTCTGACGAGTTTCTAACATACCCCACCTACAAAATCAAGTGTAGGAACAAACTTACTAATAAGATAAAATCTTTTGCATTTTCTAAATGCCACGTAGAGATTAAACCCAAATTCATCTTTCCTTTCCTGGTAAAATGAGAATAAAGGGAGCTAGTGTTTGATTGCCATTTAGATGTACTAAAGCTCATTCTCTTGATTTGCACAACATCATATACGAAGGCGACTTTGAAGCTGAATCGTAGGTATTTTACGATAAGTGCGCTCAACGTTGTTAGAACACAAATAAACAACTAGAATAGCGGAAGCAATAAACCGAAGATTTAAAAAACTCTTCAGGGAAGCGTCCCACTTCCCCTCAGAGCTCTTTCATTGATAACTCGATTGTGCACATGCGTATAGTTTTGGAATTACAGCAACTAGAACTCCTTTCTAGCCTAACCAACAACTATACTCGAATCTACCAACTACTTCTCCGGCCATGTCCCGTGGACTTTAACTCTCGAATCCCTCGAGCTAAAAACAGCACTTAATCCCTAAGTACTGATCACAAAAGTGTTTGAATGAAAAACAAAAGAATCAAAACAAAAGGCTTCAGTTCTTCAATGTCGTAAGAACACTGAAAACTGAACAATGAAAATAAAACCTAAAAAGGCTTGAAGCTCGAATATTGAATGGAAGATAATGATTTCAGCAGCCTTCATTTCATCTTCAAGTAGGGTATATATACAACTCCTTAGGCTTGGAGTCTTCTCCAAGTTCTTTCCTTCTTTCACGATCTCCTTTGATCTTCTTCCCAAAAATAGTGTAGTAACATGGAAAGTAAATCTTCCTTGATGTAGAATTCGTGTATGTGATTTGGAGATCTTCATGATTGAGTTTCCAATGAAAATCTCGTGTTTTCAGACTCTTGTAAGAACATGACTTTCATAAAATAGCCGATCTTCCAAATCTTCCAAGATCTTGTGGTGAATTTTTTCAAATCCTCCTTAGATCTTCTAGAGAACGTCCAGAATTCCTCTTGTGTGAATATCTCATCCTTTCATAGCCCTTGCCACATATTCCTTGTCCTACTAGAAGGAGAAAACTAATTATGGCATAGAATCAAGCTCATTAATGCATGTGGCATATAAGGTAAGTAAATATATAAGATATATATTATGTAATCCTTCTCTTAAAGGTTTAGGACTCCATAATACACATTATAATAAATATATAACATATATTATTAATAATAAATAATAGAAACTTAATTAATTAACAAGTAAATAAATAGAAAACTTCCCTTTAATTTATTTTGCTTGCCTAACAAGAAAATCTTCTAGAAAACACTTATGTTTTTCGGACGATGCCAAACCAATTTTCTTACAATCTCCCCCTTTGGCATTCAGTTCGAAAATCATGTTTCTTGAAGATAACCTACAAAATAAACTCAAAACAACAAAGCAAATATCTATGTTCGAACATCAGGAAGTAAACTAATCAAACACCTGCAATGTAAGAACATCAGAACAGTTCCTATCAAAACAACTATGACGATTATAATCAGAGGAATCAAAACACATCAAGCTATCAGAACCTAAGTCAAACAGAATGACCAATACATCTCCCCCTGTCAGAATAGTTAAAACAATCAAATAGCAAGACATAGATGTTCTTACATCTTGCAGAAACATGTCAAAAACAGCAACCACAAATAATCAGATGCAAACAACTATATCATTATCCCCAACATCTTCAGAAACATCCTATTTCTCCCCCTTTTTAGACTGAAATGCCAAAGGCAAATTTTCCCCTGAGTAATAACATCGAATGAGAGGAAAAGAAAAATATAACCAAAGACGAAAGTCATTGGTTGACTGATCTCTAATCATTGAAGACTATCCATCTCTTTTCTAGGATTTTGCCATCATTCAAAGTGTTTCAGAAGCACATTAGAAAATGATGCAGGAACACAGATGGTTAAAAGAAAAAAATCAAAGAGAAAGAGAAATAAAAATGGGGTTCTCAGGTTCTGAAAATGAAGATTTATAGTGAGGACGTGAAGGGTGAGGTTCGAAAAAAAATATCAAGGGAAAGGTTGAATACCATACAGCAAGAACATCTCGATTAAAACTGAACACACAAACCCATTAACACACTAACACACGTGTCAAACTAATTCAAAATTAGGAAGAATAAGATTTTATCATCCAAAAATAAATCCTCTCACAATTTTTTAATGTCCAAGTAATTCACTCAAGAAGGAAATCACATGCATTATGCCTAAGGATGAAAAAATAAAAATAAAACCGCATGCAAGACACTAAAATCAATAAAATCCTTTCTTAATCTACTTAGGCAGGATTGATGCATAATTAATCCAAAATCAACGTTGTGCTACAAACACACCAAGGAACAACACAGAGGCGGAATAATATATACATATATATATGTAGTGCAAGTCATATCTCTCCAGGATTCTAACACCGAAGCAACATAAGCTTTATTATTCACTAGGCTTTTCACTTAGTAACAATCATTGTAATAGTGAAAGTCAACCCAATTACTTTGCCCAATGATTTTAAGCAACAACATTAATTTACATCGAGGCTTTTCACTTAGTAACAATCACTGCAATAGTTAAAGTCAACCCCACTACTTTGCCCCAATGCTCGGTGTAAGAACTCGTTTTTTTTTTTTTAAATCATTATGCACTACGTTTTTTATGAAGATGACCACCTTATAACTCCAAGTAAAAACACCACACAATGAAGTGCAGTGGTTGTCAATAGCTACCACCCTTCACAACATTTTCTGTCCATGACGCTCTTTTCACAGTCGATCCCAAAGGAAACGAACCATGTGCTAGCTATCGCTCTAGATCATTGTGTGAAGGCAGCTCTTTTTGACAGAAATATATTTGTTCCAAGGTATGCAAGAACACGCCATCAATTAAAGACAATCAACATCTCACCCGCTTTCAGAAGAGTCAGAACTTCATTTATGACTTAGTGGTGAAATATATGCAAAAATGCAAGGCATGCCTAATGCAAATAATACCCTATATGCATACACGCAATTCAAATATAATATATATACTAATATACAATACAATATAATATAATGGCATCCAAACAATTAGAGAATGCATATCCCTAAGGATTTCCTTAGAGAGATAAATCTTTGAGCATCAAGGTTATGTGCTGGAACATATTTATGAACAATTAATCCATCATCAACCAAATTTCTAGTAAAGTGGCATAGCATGCTAGTACGATTAAGAGAATGTTGAACAGAATATTTGGAAACATTAGCCGCATAAGTAAGGTCAAAGAAAAGGTCAATGGTTTGTACCTCACTTCCAAATTTAAGAAAAATGTGCTTCATCCACACCTTTTCTAAACAACAAGTTTCAGCCACAAGATTCTGATCGGTGTAAGAACATCCGTTAGACGTACTCCATTGATCAACAACATTCTCATCCTTATCAACATCACAATCGATAATAATACCAGAACTCGTATCACATGAGTCAAAAGTCATATAATCAATCACATAGCAATTATCATGCGATCTAGACCCTGTAAGAACACAATTATTGTTCCTATCTGAAACCAAACATTCATTCAAGATGAAACTCACAGAAAAGCATTGATCACATAATTGACTCACACTCAGCAAATTCGCTTTCAAATTTTCAACCAGAAGAACATTTTGAAGTTTGGGCAATCCAGAAACATTCAAACACCCTATACCGAGAACTCTATTCTTAGCACCATCACCAAAGGTCACAGAACTAGAAGGAACAGGCAAAATATTAATCAAGTTAGATTCTAGACCTGTCATATGATGAGAACAACCACTGTCAAAATACCAATCAGAATTAGAGGTGGATTTTAATGCAAGTATAGAAGATAAGCACACGTTCTTACTGCCTTTAGGAACCCAAATCTTTTTCTGTTCATGATTAACCACATCAACCTTTAGTTTAGGTGCTTTCAAGGGCACACCATGTGAACTCCAATCATCAATTCAACCAGTATAAATATCATTATGCATCCTATCACACTTAGGGCGAATATGACCACGGATACCACAATAGTGACAAACAGGCACAAAGTTCTTACCAGAATTCTTACGCTGAGTTTTAGTAGAGTTAGGCTTACCATTCTTACCATCAATGTTGTAACCTTATTTGACAAAGGTTAGGTCTGACTTACTTAGAGATGTGCTAGGTTCGCCAACTTTTCCTT
The DNA here is from genome assembly GCA_008636005.1 of Striga asiatica. Taxonomy (NCBI): domain Eukaryota; kingdom Viridiplantae; phylum Streptophyta; class Magnoliopsida; order Lamiales; family Orobanchaceae; genus Striga; species Striga asiatica. Next base: position 1,189,090 of record BKCP01008737.1, on the reverse strand, counting down.
TCAGTTTCTAATCATGAGCATCCTTACTCTGGTCTGAGGTACCTATATGTTGACTCATCATTTGAACTTCAGGAAATGAGGACTTGGGCTTGTTGATCATCCTGACAATCTCCTCACTCTTGCTGAGTTTCTCCTCGATTGCTGAACAATAACTCTTGAGTGTTACATGTTCCTCCATCATCCGACCGAGCTCTCCTTTGAGTGCAACAATCTCGGTATCTCTATCTGTACAAGACTCTGGACAACAAACAATTCATTACGCAAGGATTCAATATTAAGATTTTTCTCATCACTTACCTATTTGCTAAATTTATCGCCATGTTCCAGTAGAGCAATTTTGGCATAACAACTATTGAGATCCTTGTCTTGCTTTCCAGCATGAATGTCAGAGTTGATGAGCTTCTCATTCAATTCAACGGTCAGAACTCTCATTTTCTGAAGCTCACTCCTGAGATAAGTGATCTCCTTTTCACGTTCTGCTGACCGGTGTTCCAACAGCTTCATCTTCTCTGTCTGGACTTGATATTTCTTGATGACTTTGGCAGCTTTTACACACTTCTCTATGGCATACTTGTGAAGCACAAGGTTCTCTTCAGCTGGATCGGAGAGCTCCTCAGTTTCGGAGTCGCGTAGTTCTTTAGCATAAGAACCTGCATCAGATTCAACATCAGTAAGATGCACAGAGGATGTAAAACATTTATACTCATTAAGAAGACATTTAGCATGATTATTGGTATAGTAAAAGTTTTCAGTCTTCTTAGATTCTTCATCCTCATCATCACTGCAATCGGACCACGTTGCTTGTAAGTCTTGTTCATCCTCTTGAAGTATGGGCATTCTTTCTTAAAGTGACCGAACCCTTTGCATTCCCGACACTGATCTTTTTCCACTCCTTGATTAGCGTTCTGAGACTTGTTCATCCTCTTGAAGTTGGACCACATTGGAACGATGTTCACCAAATTGCTGGATCATATTCTTACCACCTTCAGAGGGCTTGATCCCTTGAAAGTTTTTCTTCTGAACTTCTTCAGCTTTGAGACATTTTTGGTAAGAACAGTGAGAGGCCCCATAATCTCATCAGCATCAAAGGATTCTTCATCCGAATCATCCTCTTGTATTACCACTGTACCAAACTTGGCTTTTAGAGCTAAGCCATTTCTTTTGGCTCCCTTCATCAAATCAAATCCATGGTTTATTTCAAAAGTAAGTAGTGTTGTGATCTGTGAGGATCTTGTTATGTACAAGTCACGAATTCAATAGCAAACGTAAACCTATGCGCAGCGGATCTAAAGGTTTGACGTAGAGAACTTACGACTTAAAATTTATGTAGATCTGGTTGACCACGAACGGTAGACCGCAATTGATTGACCGCAAATCACGTCTTGGGTTTCACGAACAAGATCAGATCAAAACTGGATCAAACGGATGCAAACAGATCAAAAAAAAATTTTGCAGCCTGGGAGCTTGCGACGGCGCGTGAGGACGCGTGAGACGTCGGACGGCTGCGATCTCGGTGGTGATGGAAAGCTCTCGTTGAGACAGTTGTCTGGGTATGTCGTACGTCTCAATAGGACTTCTGGTTAGTTCTGTAGGTCATAATATATTTTGTCTTGGTTTACCTACAGATTTTCTACTATATTACTCAATACACCATTCTTCAACTTGTACCAGTGGAACAACAAGAAGAAGATAAAGCTCGAATGAGATCTAGAGAGATAGAGCCGTGTGAGGTGTGTATCTCGTGTGAATGAGACTTCTATTCTCTTCTCATGAGCTTCATGATGTATAGAGCTATAGTAGGGACCCTTAGGAGATTAGGAAAATGACTCCTTAATTAATTAGACTAACTGTGAGCCAAGCCACTCCTCTAATTAATTAAATAATATTAATGGGCTACCAATATTATATTATTGCACTCCTTTTTCCTAGCCCAAATTACATTTGAGACTCCAATAGAAATTATTCGATTTACCTCCCTACGTTTAAGATATAATGTCCATTAATTAATTCGATTACTGACAATCAAGAATTAAATAATTTATTATTATTTCACCGAAGCTAGCGCTCGTCCATCACATTCTTATTATGCCGGAACTTAATCCACCTGCAGGGTTTAGCATAACAATCCTTCATGAACTCACTCCGGGGATATCATCAAACTAACGCACATGGTGACCGTAAATATCCTAACAGCACATGTTATACATAATAATATTACCCAAAACAGTCGGAATATTAATCCAGCGAACTGAACATCACCCATTGAATCAAAGTAATATATATTATATATATCTGCCTGTTTAATATCTTACGGGTTAAGAGAACGCAGTAATTAACTGAGGCCTAGTTCATTTACGACGATCAGTATAAAATGAACTTCTCCTCTCTGGGGTCCTGTTCAATACATAAATGTATTAGTGCAACTAACCAGTCAAGACAAACTGTACAGTTGACACTATAACCGTTCGGATGGGGTGTCCATGTCCATCTAGGTTGTGAGCAACTATTCTTGTTCGCAAGTGACTGATAGAGTGATCTTCGGTTCGCCCGATGACGACCCACCCTATCTAAGTGCAGAACAACAGAACGTAGAACTTGTTTAATCTAACATGATTCTCATTCATAAAGGGTAAACGTGTAATAACATGCAAAGCCAAGCTTTCAGTATATAACACTAACAATCTCCCACTTATACTTAAAGCTTTCGCTTTTACAGTATAGTCCTATCAATCCGTTAATCAAACAGACCTATGTCGATCCTATTTCCATGCTCATGACTTCCATTCCTTCCACGTGTTTGACAAAGACCTTCCCCAACAAACTCTTCGTGAAAGGATCAGCTAGGTTGTCCTCTGACGCAATCTTGGCAACATCAACGTCTCCTCTACCAACGATATCCCGAATCAGATGGTATTTGCGCTGTATGTGTTTGCTTGCCCTATGGGCTCGAGGTTATTTTGAGTTCGCTACTGCTCCATTGTTATCACAGTACACGGTGATACCATGTGGCAAACTCGGTATAACCTCTAAGTCCACTAAGAAGTTTCTGAGCCAAACTGCCTCTTTCGCTGCCTCTAAGGCTGCTATGTACTCAGCTTCCATGGTGGAGTCTGCCACGCATTTCTGCTTAGCACTCCTCCATGAAATGGCTCCACTTCCCAAGGTAAACACATAACCTGAGGTTGACTTACTTTCATCCCTATTTGACTGGAAATCAGAATCACTGTAACCCAGAGGTAACAATCTGCCTGCACGGTAAACTAACATGTACTCCTTAGTCCTTCTCAGGTACTTGAGTATATGCTTCACCGCAGACCAATATTCCCGTCCCAGATTACTTTGATATCTAGCTACCATGCCAACGGCGTAGCTAATATCTGGCCTAGTGCACACCATTGCATACATGAGACTTCCTACTGCCGAAGCATAAGGAACTGTCTTCATCTCCTCTATCTCCTTAGACATCTTAGGAGAAATCTCCTTAGATAGAGGTATTCCATGTCTGAAAGGTAACATACCTTTCTTGGAATCCTGCATGCTGAATCTGGCCAAGACAGGATCTATGTATGAAGACTGGGATAAACACAACATTCTCTTCTTACGGTCTCTAATGAGCCTAATACCAAGAATGTGTCCTGCTTCACCTAAGTCCTTCATATCAAACTGCTTAGACAACCACACCTTTACGTCTGACAACTCCTTCTTACTGTTTCCAATAAGCAGTATGTCATCTACGTAAAGCACAAGAAACACCACCACGCTCTCACTGATTTTCTTGTAAACACAGTGCTCATCCAGACATTGAGTGAACCCGTACGACTGGATCACCTCATCAAAACGGATGTTCCAAGATCTCGAAGCTCGCTTCAGTCCATAAATAAATTGATTAAGCTTACACATTAGATGCTCACGACCTTCAGCAATGAATCCCTCTGATTGCTGCATATAGATGTGTTCCTGTAGGTTCCCATTAAGGAAAGCTGTCTTGACATCCATCTGCCAGACCTCATAGTCCATATGAGCGGCTACAGCCATGAAAATCCGAATGGACTTAAGCATAGCTACTGGCGAAAATGTCTCATCATAATCAATACCCTCGATCTGGGTATAATCTTTCGCAACAAGCCTAACTTTAAAGGTTTGTACCTTCCCATCCGATCCTCTCTTTCTCTTATATATCCACTTACATCCAATGGGTCATACCCCCATCGGGTGGTTCTACAAGATCCCAGATCTGATTGGAGTCCATTGACCCCATTTCAGCTTTCATTGCAACATTCCTTGATTCTGCATCTTTATCTTGAAGTGCCTCATCGTAAGTTCTTGGGTCTGATTCTAGGCCTCCTGGAACTGAGTCCGATGACTCTCCAAGACCTATCCATCGGTCGGGTAAATGAGAAACCCTCCCACTGCGACAAGGCACTGTCTGCACTGGTACACTCTCAGTGTGCCGTGTTGCAGTATTATGTAATGTATCTACTTGCGCACTCGGTGGGGAACCATCGACTTCACCCCTTAACTCCTCTAAGACTAGTCTACTCGCGGGCTTATGATTCATAATATAGTCTTCTTCCAAGAATCTAGCATTCGTTGAAACGATCACCTTCTGATCCTCAGGACTATAAAATAATCCATCTTTCGTTCCCTTGGGATAGCCTACGAAAACTCGTGCTTCCGAACGTTTCTCCAACTTGCCAGGTTCCCGCACTAACACGTGTGCAGGACTACCCCAAACTCGAAACTGTGAGAAACTGGGCTTGCGCCCTTTCCACATCTCATAAGGGGTAGTGTCAATTGACTTCGATGGAACCATGCTCAGAATATACGATGATGTTTCTAATTCCAAACCCCATAACGAATCTGGTAACCTCGAATAACTCATCATAGACCTAACCATCTCCATAAGAGTCCTATTTCTTTGCTCTGCAACCCCATTCTGCTGGGGCGTGCCGGGTGCAGTTAGTTGGGATTCAATCCCAGCTTCTGATAAGTATGTCCTGCACTCTCCAAAGAGGTATTCGCCACCTCGATCAGAACGAAGTGACTCGATACATTTACCATGAAGCTTCTCCACAACTGCCCGATACTCCTTGAATTTCTCAAAGCATCCAGACTTGCGGTGCAACAAATAAACGTACCCAAATCTCGAGTAATCATCTATGAAAGACACATAGTACTCGAAACCTCCTATAGCCTGGATCGACATAGGACCACACAAATCAGAATGAATCAAACCTAGCACTTCTTAGCTCCTATACCCCTTTGCCGTAAACGGCCTCTTGGCCATCTTACCTTCCAGGCAGGATTCGCAAGTTGGATAGTGCTCTTCCAATGGACCGAGATGTCCACTGGCCACTAACTTTTGAATCTTCCTAAGGTTGATGTGCCCAAGTCTAAGGTGCCACAGATATGCTTGATTCATCTGCAAAGACTCCTTCCTCTTTTTAGATGTAGTTATGACATTATTCAATTTATTATGTTGCACTGTGGGAGAGTTTGGTTTGAGAACATACAAATTTCCAACTAATGAACCACAACATATGAAACGATTTCCAAAACGAATAATAACCATGTCACCAAACGAAACTGAAAAACCATCCATAACGAGTTTAGAAACTGAAACAAGGTTCTTTCTAAAGCTAGGAACATAAAGACAATTTCTCAAAACCAAACTACTACTATCAAATGATAAAGTAACGTCTTCCACTGCAACAGCCGCCACTTTCGTAACATTACCCATGTAGACGGTGATCTCTCCTTCCCTAAGTCACTTGGTTTCCTGGAACCCTTGCAAAGAATTGCAGACATGATCAGTGGCTCCAGTATCTACACACCAGGTTCTGGTAGATACAATCGCTAAACATGTTTCTACGACATTAACGAGGGAGTTACCTTTCTTGAGGAGAGGGCAATCGACCTTCCAGTGTCTTGACTTGTTGCACTTGTGGCATCTTCCTTTCAGTTTCTTTGCCACAACCTGAGGGGCCGTTCGTTGGTAAACCGGAGCATCATGTGCCTTCGCCTTTCCTGCAGACTTCTTTCTCTTCCTGCCCTTGTGAGGCCTGGAAGGTCCAGCCTGCTCGGCGACTAGCACCTGAGGTGCTTGAGTGAATAAGGCCTCCGCCGAATGTAGCTCTGAAAGCAGTTCTGGAAGAGCCATATGCATCTTGTGCATGTTGTAGTTCAACCGGAACTGATCAAAACTCTTCGGCAGAGATTGAAGCATAATATCAACCTGGGTTTCCCCGTCAATATAACCTCTCATAACCTCAAGCTCATTGAGCTGCGCCATAACCCTAAGGGCGTGCTGCCTTACGGGTGTGCCCTCGGCCATGCGCGTACTCATCAGAGCACTTAAAGCCTCTTGCCTAGCAGCCCTAGGCTGATGTCCGAACAGATCCCTGAGATTGAGAAGTATATCTGCTGCAGTGTCCTTAGACTGATGCTGATGTTGAAGAACATTCGACATAGAAGCCAGAATGTAACACTTCGCCATCTCATCAGCCTTCTTCCACCGAGCATACTCCTCTTTCTCATGCTCAGGAGCATCAGCCGCCGGCACCGCCGGGGAAGCATCAGTGATAGCAAACTTATAACCCTCAGCAGTCAACACTATGTCTAAGTTCCTCTTCCAATCAATGTAATTAGGACCAGTAAGCTGATTTTCTTTTAGAATGACAGACAACGGATTGAACGACATGATGAATATCCTGAGAATCATGCAAATAAATTTTACAGATTAAACACTTTTGAATTTAACTGTTAATATTGATATCCTCAAAACAACATTAACTTAAATTCACCGACATCTATTACACCTTATGAGAATGCATGCTACGAGGGTCGCCCTACAAACTCGCATTTTGTAAGAGAAGGGCTTTTCTAAGGTCCATTAATTTCCATAAGTCAAAACCAAATTCATGACGAACGAAATTAATAGTCGGTATCCATTTGGCCATGCAATAGAATTCAGGGACCCCGAGGGGGGTTAATAAATTTAATCGCATTCTAAGTGAATCCCATTTCTCGGTCCTAAGGTCGTCAAATTTGATTATACGTCATCCGAGGGGAAGCCCGTATGCTCTCATAAGATTTCCTCTAATCGTCTACTTTTAAAAATTTGTCCTGGTAATTTCCTACAATTAATTTTAGCAATGTCACCCGAGGAGGAGCCCATTACCGCAATTAATTGATTTACCGACAAATTAGAAATGGTGGCCTTAGGAATTTTACAATTAACTTTAATTTAAAATCCCTTCTCAAACTTAATATAATTTAATGAGGATTTTTAACTATTTATACAATTCCAAATTAATCTATGTTAATGCAATAATTAATTAACATGCATATTAATTCATGCAATTCTAAATTAATCTATGTCAATGCAATAATTAATTAACATGTACAATAAATTATGAAATCCTAAATTAATCCATGACAGTGCAATAATTAATTACATGCATAATTTATTGACACAATTCTAAATTAATCATATGCATTACATAATTAATTAACATGCATAATTAATCTTGCAATACTAAATTAATCCCATGCAAGAACATAATTAATTAACATGCTTAAATAATAATTTAATGGCATAATAAATTTAACTAAATAAATAAATAAATCCACTATTATGGCCATTAAATATTGAGTCTCCTTAAACAAGGAAACTGTGACAGTTCTTTCCCTGTTCAACTGGAACTCCTTTAAGCAGTAGAATCCTGGTTGATCTTTTACTGCTTGGACATCAAGGCAAAAACGAACCACCAGCTGCCGCCACCAGTCCGCCGCCGTCGACCACCAGTCGCCGCCTACCAATTCGCCGGAAAAAGCCATTTTTTTTTTATTCTTCGAGGCTCGTTGATCTTCTTGTGGTCTCCCGGTCATCAACACACGATCACAACACGAAAAATATAATTTACAAAATTACATAATTCGATCCTAGATCCAACAAATGGATGTACATATTTTCTAAACAAATAATTAAATCTATCCGGTCAACCCCGGGCAAATAATTATTACAAACATTCATCCATAATTTCCTCGACATGTCCGAGGCCTTAAAAAACAAATTTAAAACATACATCACATCCAATAACATTGATCAAACACATAGTCGGCCATAATAGTGGATTAATCATTTATCCTGCAAAACCGAGTTATGCAAATATAATCCAATATATGGCTGCGTTTGAACACATCATGTTAAATAAAGCCGTAAAAATTCGAACTTTGTACAAAACGAATTAACCAAGTGCTCTGATACCACTTGTTGGTGCAAGTCACGAATTCAATAGCAAACGTAAACCTATGCGCAGCGGATCTAAATGTTTGACTTAGAGAACTTACGGCTTAAAATTTATGCAGATCTGGTTAACCATGAACGGTAGACCGCAATTGATTGACCGCAAATCACGTCTTGGGTTGCACGAACAAGATCAGATCAAAACCGGATCAAACGGATGCAAACAGATCAAAACGAAATTTTGCAGCCTGGGAGCTTCCGACGGCGCGTGAGGGCGCGATATCGGCAGCGATGGAAAGCTCTCGTCGAGACGGTCGTCTGGGTATGCTGTACGTCTCAATCGGACTTCCGGTTAGTTCTGTTGGTCAAAATATATTTCGTCTCGGTTTACCTACAAATCTTCTACTGTATTACTCAATACACCATTCTTCAACTTGTACCAGTGGAGCAACAAGAAGAAGATAAAGCTCGAATGAGATCTAGAGAGAGAGAGGCGTGTGAAGCGTGTATCTCGTGTGAATGAGACTCGTGTGAATGAGACTTCTGTTCTCTTCTAATGAGCTTAATGATGTATATATAGAGCTACAGTAGGGACCATTAGGAGATTAGGAAAAGGACTCCTTAATTAATTAGACTAACTGTGAGCCAAGCTCACTCCTCTAATTAATTAAATAATATTAATGGACCACCAACATTATATTATTGCACTCCCTTTTCCTAGCCCAAATTACATTTGAGACTCCAATAATAATTATTCGATTTACCTCCCCACGTGTAAGATATAATGTCCATTAATTAATTCGATTACTGACAATCAAGAATTAATTAATTTATTATTATTTCATCGAAGCTACCGCTCATCCATCACATTCTTATTATGCCGGAACTTAATCCACCTGCAGGGTTTAGCATAACAATCCTTCATGAACTCACTCCGGGGATATCATCAAACTAACGCACATGGTGACCGTAAATATCCTAACAGCACATTCTATACATAATAATATTACCCAAAACAGTAGGAATATTAATCGAGCGAACTGAACATCACCCATGTGAATCAAAGTAATATATATTATATATATATGCCTGTTTAATATCTTACGGGTTAAGAGAACGCAGTAATTAACCGAGGCCTAGTTCATTTACGGCGATCAGTATAAAATGAACTTCTCCTCTCTGGGGTCCTGTTCAATACATAAATGTATTAGTGCAACTAATCAGTCAAGACAAACTGTACAGTTGACACTACAACCGTTCGGATGGGGTGTTCATGTCCATCTAGGTTGTGAACAACTATTCTTGTTCGCAAGTGACTGATAGAGTGATCTTCGGTTCACCCGATGGCGACCCACCCTATCTAAGTGCAGAACAACAGAACGTAGAACTTGTTTAATCTAACATGATTCTCATTCATAAAGGGTAAATGTGTAATAACATGCAAAGCCAAGCTTTCAGTATATAACACTAACATGTAGGTCGCCAAGAAGATCATCAATCCCAAGTGTTTGAACTCTTTGGAAACTCTTCAAAGCCGTGATCATAATTCCAAACCTATCCGGTAAGGTTCTCATCAACTTCTGCACTTGTCTCGCCTCTGATATCTCTTCACCAAGCATTGCACTTTGGTTTATAAGGTCACAGAAGCGAGCATGGTACATGTCTATTGTTTCATCATCTCTCATCCGGATCTCATCAAGTTCAGTCGTGATCCTCTGAAGCTTCGAGGATTTCACAGCGTTCGTACCTTCAAACTGCCTCTAAAGAATCTTCCATGCGTCGCAAGCTGTGGTGCACTGAATAATCATCTCATGGCGAGTTGGATCCACAGCAGACATGATAGCATATAATGCACGAAAGTTTGCTTCTTCTGCTTGTCTTTCCACATCAGTCCAAAGATCCCTTAGTTTCTCGACTAGAACATGAGCAGCCGAGGTTGATGACTTTGATTCCGAGGGAGCTTTCAGCATGAGTGCTGTGGTCCAGCCTGACTCAATGACTTGTCAGGTTCCTTTACCCAAAGAGCGAATAAATATCACCATCATGGATTTCCAGTATCCATAGTTAGAACCGTCGAGGTACGAAGGGCGCGAAACGGACATGCCGTCGTAAATCATGGTGACCAATCCAAGGACCCAAAGATCTTTATCCTGTAAGTAGAACAGGAACACTGCTCTGGTGCCAAATGAAACGTAGGTATTTTACGATAAGTGCGCTCAACGTTGTTAGAACACAAATAAACAACTAGAATAGCGAAAGCAATAAACTGAAGATTTTAAAAACTTTTCAGGGAAGCGTCCTACTTCCCCTCAGAGAGCTCTTTCATTGAAAACTCGATTGTGCACATGCGTATAGTTTTGGAACTACAGCAACTAGAACTCCCTTCTAGCCTAACCAACAAATATACTCGAATCTACCAACTACTTCTCCGGCCACGTCCCATGGACTTTAACTCTCGAATCCCTCGAGCTAAAAACAGCACTTAATCCCTAAGTAATGATCACAAAAGTAATGATCACAAAAGAATCAAAACAAAAGGCTTCAGTTTTTCAATGTCATAAGAACACTGAAAACTGAACAATGAAAATAAAACCTAAAAAGGCTTGAAGCTCGAATATTAAATGGAAGATAATGATTTCAGCAGCCTTCATTCGATCTTCAAGTAGGGTATATATACAACTTCTTAGGCTTGGAGTCTTCTCCAAGTTCTTTCCTTCTTTCACGATCTCCTTTGATCTTCTTCCCAAAAATAGTGTAGTAACATGGAAAGTAAATCTTTCTTGATGTAGAATTCGTGTATGTGATTTGGAGATCTTCATGATTGAGTTTCCAATGAAAATCTCGTGTTTCCAGACTCTTGTAAGAACATGACTTTCCTAAAATAGCCGATCTTCCAAATCTTCAAAGATCTTGTGGTGAATCTTTTCAAATCCTCCTTAGATCTTCTAGAGAACGTCCAGAATTCCTCTTGTGTGAATATCTCATCTTTTCATAGCCCTTTCCACCTATTCCTTGTCCTACAAGAAGAAGAAAACTAATTATGGCATAGAAAACTTCCCTTAAATTTATTTTGCTTGCCTAACGAAATCTTCTAGAAAACACTTAGGTTTTTCGGACGATGCCAAACCAATTTTCTTACAGAAGCATATCGATAGGCTCGATGCTCAAACATTCAATGTGAATATTGCCCTCTTGGTTTTGTCCACGCTTGAAGATGGCTAATTGACGAGACTACTTCGGACATGCGAGATGATTCAATTGCACCTCATTTTCCAAAAAATTGTTATATATGTTGCCATGCTAGTGTTAAATAATAATAATAATAATAATAATAATAATAATAATAATAATACCACTACTGATTAGAATGTATTACAAATACTATTTGCCAGATACCGTTTAGTCTGGACGTATAGCTGATTCGTCAGGACTCGATGTCTATACGAAGAAAATTACTTGAAACCGTAAAAAGAGACTTGTATTTTCTTCTTTTTCTTTCTCTGATAAGAGAATTTTTAAGTGCATCACAATTATCTCATGACACGATTTCCGCATGGTGATGAGGGAGACGGGACTTGCTGTTGAATATGGTTTGTATGTACAATATTTGAGTGCCGACAAGATTTGAGTAGAGAATGCACATGAGTAAAATTAAAAATGAACGATTAAAAACACTATTAGTATCTAATGTATTCATAAGGAAATTACCACTAGTTACCTTAGAGTAGTTTTGGCAACTCAAAATCTCAAAAGGCATAACGAGACAAAGTATCATCTATATGATGCCAGAGGTACACGATCATGTGGCATACTCAAATCATCTTTACCTAAAATTTTACAGCCTAATCTTTTCTGATGGATATATCCCTTTCACAACATTCTTCTTTTGCCGGTTAGCTGATGACGACTTTGACTCGTTGTAGTTCAAAACCTGACCATACTGCTGCTTACTTTCTCGACCATTATTCCCTTTGCTTTTTCGTCTGTGATGAAATTGCGAATCAGTGAGTTGCGTTTTCAATGTACCATGTAAAAAAGCATATTAAGGACACAAAATCACTTGTACCTGATATGGAGCAAGAGGAATAAGATACCGGCAATGGCTGTGCCTTTGACAACTGTTCTCAACAATGGTCTGCGGCCGTGCTTTTTCATTCCATTTGCAATATATTTATCCTTGAGTACAAACAAAGGAGGAAAGCATGGATTATTAGAAAAAAAAAAAAATGAATTATTTGACAGGATATGTTTTTTTGCAAGGCAATTTCTAGGGATAATAATCACCTGACCGCCATTTTCAGGTGCCATTGGAAATGGAATATCATCTTTGATGTTTTGGGCTACAGCAATGTCTTCTTGAGCTCCGTTCACGTCTTTGATTGGAAAACACGTAAGATGTACCGAAATTGTTTCACATAGGTTTTCTTGAACAACAGTATCTTGTTCGTTCTTACACTGTTCTTGACATCTCTCACTGCCCTCAACCGATTTGCTATCGCATGAAAATTTTAAAAAATTAGATTTCTCATCTGAAACATGACAGCCAAAATCAGGTGAAGCACCATTATCCCCACACTGCCAATGATCCGAATCTGAATCTGAACTGAGCAAGCTATATTTAAGATTCTCATTGTCCAAATCTTCACAGGAAATACGAGTCTCTTTATTACTGACCTCAACAAATATATCCTTCTTCTCAGACGCTTCACCAGAATCAAAAACTACAGCTTGATAATTCGACTTATTTAAGTCCACATTTTTGGGTTTGGATAATACAAACTTATCTTTGAACTGCTTCTCAGCCTCATGTTCCCTGTTTGTACTTAACGAGTCATCCTCATCAAACTGGTCCTCAAACTCCAAATTAAGCAATCGGCCTAAAATGGAGCTCATGCTAGTTGTTGAAGATATTTCCGTATCTTCATCTCCATTCTGAAAGGTCTTTTTATTCGAAGCGACTACTTGAGAGTCAACTTTAAGAAAGAAATCAAACATGTTATTTTCCCCATTACGAATAACAGAACTGCTGCCCTCAGTAGTTGCATGGACCATTAAGTCCGAAAAGGCCAGGTAATCCGAAATGTAATTACTTTCTCCAACATCAAGACATGAAGAATCTCCAACGACTGAGTAGTCATTGTCTAAAGTGCTCTCAGTACAATATTCAGGGTTATGTCTTTCTAAATGTGAGATAGCACCACAAGCAGACATTTTATCAAGTTTGTGATCATTCTCAAGTTCGGGTGAATTTTCTGGGTCGGAATTAAGTCCATGAGTATAATCAAATTTTCCCACAGATGGGAATGAATTTTCGCCCATATATCTGCTTTCGGCCTCATCTGACTCATCAGAGCTACTGTAATCATCATCTCCTTCATTAGACGGAGGTTGAAACTTTTTCTATATCAAAGCACGGGCAACAAGAAATTAATCAGTGACATGACATTGTCATCTAATTTGGAGGAAAAAACAAATTTTCTAAGTCAATAATATTTTTTTTTAAAAAAAAAAAATCATTTTCAGTAGTGGGGAAAAAATGAGATGGCTCACCTGTTTCGCCTTGGTTTGTGAAACATTGCGCGAACTGTAACTGGATGAACTTGAAACTGTGCACTGTGATGATTCCAAACTTTTCCGAATGATATCAACCATATTCTTTGGCATGGTCACTGAGTATACAACCATGTCAAAGTCTGGAACCTGGTTCGAGGTCAATAAATGTTTATCAGTGACCCAAATTGCAGAATCTGGACCAAAAGGTTCAACAATTATGTAAAACCATTTGTGCTGGATAAAGTTCTTACACTTAGTTGTTTTGACCTGGCTTTCATTGAAAGTGCTCTTATGCAGATGCAAACTTTTCGAATATTTCTTTTCTCAACCACATCCGATGGGGAAAAGAGGTCAATGCCACCCAACCCCATAATTTTGCATATCTAACAAAACAGAACCAGTAAGATTAGAATCCCAGCTGATAAAGTCGAGTCGAGTTTATTGAGATGACACTTACAAATTAATGTTTACCAATGAAAGGGCATGTGCCGTTTTCTTTACATAATGCATACAAAAGGGAAAGAGAAATAGCAATATTTTCCAGGAGGAAAATAGCATCTAGCAGTTTAGAGTTCATAGGCACCAAATAGACAAATCAAATGCGCAAATCCAAAGTTTTATTGGAGAATTCAAATATGGTGCATTACCTTTATAAAGGAATCGACATTGGAGTAAGGCCTGTATCTCCCGCTGCTCTTTCTAGAACCAAAAGGCCCGTATTTGTGCTTCAAATGTCTCAGCTCCATGCATTTTACCAGCAACAGATTCCACACTACTTTAGAAACGTCAAACCTAAAATGCCAATGATGTCAAGTAAACAAACATGTCAGTGGATAAAATAAAAAGGTTTCTTCAAAAAATTTGACCAACATGGTAGTAAATTTCTAGACCATTTATGAACTACGGAAGCAAGAATTTGCTCATTTCCAACATATCGATTTACTTCACCACTAGTAACAGTGCCACACAGTGATCTTCCAAGGCAGACACATAAGTGACTAAAAAAATTGTCCCGAAGAAGAATATAAAATGGTATGCCTTAGCTCAATTAATCTTACCTTTTTCATTCTCTCTATAGTAATGTCTGTTTGGGTTTCAGTAGGATTGTTTTTACACTCACTAGAGAAAACAACAATAACTAGTATATTACTATCATTCAGAAATATGAGAAATCCACATTCAAGATCCTCACACCCCACCAAATAAAGTACTTGCCTGAAATTAGATATAATGCACCAAAACATCAGAATTAATCAAAAGCTCAAAATATGAAAAGTAAAGGAACAAAAATCATAATAAATAACGAAATTGAAGAACTCACAGTATCTCCCCATCTTGAAGCAAATCGGAGAGATTCAATTCCTCCTCAAATCTTGTGCACAGAACTTCCCCAAGCCATATTCTAGTCTGAGTCTGAAACCCATAGCCAAAGTTCAACATAATCAAAACAGCTTCTAGACTTATAAATATGTACAAGAATGTGTGTGGTGTGTGTAAAAAAGGGGGACCTGCAAGAAAACTTCATCGAGCTCCCGGAAGCTGGACTCCGCCGACGGCGGAGATAAATCAATCATCCTCAGATTTCCCGCCTAAAATCACTCATGAAAATCACTCATAAAAAAGATTAAAGATTGAAACTGGAGAACTCTAGGAACTAGAAAGCAAGAGAAACTATAGGCGGCGGGCGGGTTTGTACAACTATTGGTTGAAGAAATTAAAACAGAGTGGTAAAAAGGAATCTTGAAAATTATTGTTTTCAAGTTTACGAGGTAAGAACAGTGGCCGCGTGGTAGTGTTGTTTCGTTTTCTTATTTATTATGTCCGTGAGATTTTTATTTTCTTTCTTTTTTTAAAAAAAATTTTTTTCGGTGGATGATATTTGAGTCTTTAATTTATTTATTTTTCATGGAAATTGTATTTTTGGTTTTTCTGAGGTTTATAGAGACAGGCGGGCAAAAAAGACAAGCTCCGAATTATGGCGATCACTTTTTGTATTTTTTAAGTCCATGCTTCGATTAATATAAGTTTTATAAATAAATCAAATCAAAACTTAAACGGTAAATTCTACGTAATCCACACTCCTCTTTTCATCTTCCAAGTCAGTTTTTCTCTTAATTTTTTTCTTTTGCACACCCTTTCACTAATTTCTCTTTCCAATTCACTCCTCATATATATAGTAATGTTATTATTATTCATTTATTTTGCCTTAATATCTGAAAATTTCAAGTCTCTCTCTCTCTCTCCTCGTTCGTTGTCATCTCTCATCGCCATCTCTGCGCTCTCTCTGTTCGTCCGTCGCCATCCATCTCTGCCATCTCTCTCTGTTCGTTCGTCGCCATCGCCATCTATGCCCTCTCTCTCTCCTCGGTCTTATTGTTCATCGTTCATCACCATCGCCATCTTCGTCTCTCTCTCCGTCTCTCGCCATTCGTCTCTCTGTGAAGCAATGGTCGGCTCCAAAAAGAAATCTCCATGCAAGCCGTCCTCCTCCTCGATACCCACGAAGGCATTAACAAGAGCAAGGGTAATTTCTGATCTTTGGGCTTTGTTCCTATCTTTAGGTTTTTTTCCAATTTAGGGTTTGAATTCAAAAATAGGGTTTTTTTCAATTTAGGGCTTGAATTCGAAATTAGGGTCTTTTTGTGTAATTGAATTTCTGTGAATTTCTCAGTAATTAGGGCTTTTCTGTAATTGAATTTATGTGAATTTCATAATTTTAGGACTTAAATTCAAATAATTTAGGTTGTAATTGAATTTATGTGAATTTCTGTAAATGAATTTCTGAGAACATTATATTCTTTTAGCATTTTCATATAAAGAAATAATCTATATTGTATTAAATGTTCTGAAACTTGTACATATAACATCATTTTCCTCACAATTCTACTGATGCAATATCAATTATCTAAAGACATTCGATATGGTTAAATAAATTGAATTTATATAAGAAGGGGGTATAAAAGTATATTAATATTCTGAAATTTACTATAAGGTTCCTTTCTTCACCATCTTAGCTATGCAAAGCACCAAATATTTAACTAAGATTGATACGGAATAACATTAGATAATCAGATAGTTTTGTTATTTTGAACTTAAAAACAATACTTATATTTGTAAATGGTGAAGAATATCTGTAATTGAATTTTTGTGAATTTTTTTTTGTTTCTTATGTTTGAAAATTCTCTTAGTTTTATTTGTTTGTGATAGGGCACAGAACAAAGATGTAGGTGTGCCCCTTCATACTTCAAAGATGTGATGGACAGAACGGTTGGTGTACTATCGGACAAGCACAAGCAGGCTCTTGAAAAGAGTCCTTTTATTTTTTTGTGAATATGCCCGATTTAGCAGTCTTACATAGTAGAGTTGAGGCTCTAGTTAGCACGTATAGGGTACACTTGAATGAGTTTGTTCTTGGTGATAATTTGTTTCTTAATTTCAACCCTGCCGAGTTTTGTATAACTATGGGGCTACGACAGGGGGGGTCTAAACGTAGACTTAGACCTTTCTTTATAATCGAAAGCCTTATTTGACGGCTGGGGTCGAGTAGGTAAAAAACTGTTGAAAAGAAAGCATGTCGTAGATCTGTTAGAAAAGTTTGCTGTTGATGAAGGTCGTGTAGACGGCGTCATCAGGATGTATAGTTTGCTAGTTTCATTGTTCGAGTTATTCCATCCCCAGGTTTGTGTACCCTTACCTGGAATATGTGAGTCAAATTTATGAGTATGCATGGGGAGATGCAGAAAACATATTACCATCGTTGAACAAGCTATACATGTTTGTTTTGTGGATTTCCACGAAACAGCTTCTCCTTCAATACAGAAAACATATCCGCTAGTAGACCCTTCAAGTACAGATGGATATCTCGAGTATTTTAGTCCGTATTCAAGGGTGTACCTCAAGTACTTAAGTACCCTTCTCAAAGCATTCCAGTGCTCATGACTGGGATTGCCCGGGAATCTGCTCACCTTACTCACCGGATAAGCCAAGTCTGGTCGTGTACAATTCGTCAAGTACATTAGACTCCCTATTATCCGGGAATATTCTAACTGAGCCACTGGTTGACCTTTATTGTCTACCAGATTTATACTAAGGGGTGTCTTACACATATGCCTAGACTGTGCACCGTCATAGGCATCAAATTTCTTGAGCACTTTCTCTACATAATGAGATTGTGATAAGACAATTCCATCATGGGTTCTGATAATTCTTATTCCAAGAATAACATCACCCAAACCCATATCTTTCATGTCGAAATTTCTTTTCAACATTCCTTTCGTATCCATGATCACTTCATGGCTACTCCCCATGATCAACATATCGTCTACATATAGACATACAATCACAAATTTATTTGATGTACTCTTGACATAAACACATTTGTCACATTCGTTGATTTTGAACTCATTTGACAACAGCACGTCATCAAATTTTAAATGCCATTGTTTCGGAGCTTGTTTCAGTCCGTACAAGGATTTGATCAATCTACACACCTTTCTCTCTTGTCCAGGTGCAACAAACCCTTCAGGTTGTTCCATGTATATTTCTTCTTCCAATTCACCATTCAAAAATGCCGTCTTAACATCCATTTGGTGAATCTCAAGATTGTGCAAAGCAGCAATCGAGAGGCTTTTATCGACGCTAAACGCGTAACTGGTGAATAGGTATCAAGAAATCATACCATTCTTTTTGTTTAAAGCCTTTGACCACCAATCTTGCTTTAAACTTATCAATCGGTCCATCAGCTTTTTATATCCTCTTTAGGATCCACTTTCATCCTAAAGGTTTACAACCATCAGGAAGATCAACCAACTCCCAAGTATGGTTCTGCATAATGGACTCGATTTTGCTATTTACAGCTTTTCCCAGAGTGGTCCATCTGGGCTGGACAGAGCTTCCTTAATGGAACTCGGTTCATTGTCCAACATGTACGTAATAAAATCAGGTCCAAACGTTTTCACCGTTTTTACCCTTTTCCTACGTCTCGGTTCTTCATTAGTACCCTCTGGTATAGAACCACTAGCAGTTTCATACGTTCGTTTATTAGAACTAGATTCTGCCCTTTCCTTCATAGGAAAAACATTCTCAAAGAATATAGCATTCCTTGACTCAATCGTGGTACCAACAGATACCTCTGGATTTTCTGATTTATG
This sequence comes from Striga asiatica, assembly GCA_008636005.1. Taxonomy (NCBI): domain Eukaryota; kingdom Viridiplantae; phylum Streptophyta; class Magnoliopsida; order Lamiales; family Orobanchaceae; genus Striga; species Striga asiatica. Next base: position 1,170,139 of record BKCP01008737.1, on the reverse strand, counting down.
AACCAGAAATCTATATGCCATACTATTGTACGCATATCCAATAAATACACAATCGACCATCTTTGGCCCCATGCGCATTTGTTTTGGTTCAGGTACTGAAACCTTAGCCAAACACCCCCACACTTTCAGGTATTTATAAGATGGCTTACGATTTCTCCACAATTCGTAAGGAGTCTTATCTTTCCCTTTAGGTGGTATTTTATTCAGGATATGATTTGCTGTTAAAACAGCTTCCCCCCACATGTTTTGGGGTAATCCTAAATTTATCAACATGACATTCATCATTTCTTTTAAAGTACGGTTCTTGCGTTCAGCAACACCGTTCGACTGTGGAGAATAAGGGCCGTCGTTTGATGAATTATACCATATTCAGAACATATTTGTTCAAAAGGAGCTACATACTCCCCACCCCTATCACTTCAGATTATTTTAATCCTCTTGTCGAGTTGATTTTCAACATCGGTCTTATAGATTTTAAAAGCTTCCACAGCCTCGTCTTTGCTTCTTAACAAATATAAGTAGCAAAACCTTGTGCAATCATCAATAAAAGTTACAAAATACTTTCTACCGGTTCTGGTTTGCACACTTTTCATATCACATACATCAGTATGGATCAAGCCTAATGATTCAGTGCTCCTTTCCACTGGAAGAAAAGGCAACTTAGCCATTTTTGCTTCAACACATATTTCACATTTCTTATATGATTCAATTTTAGAATTAGGAATTAATTCTAAATTCATCAACCGTTTAATCACATTTAGATTTACATGTCCCAATCTAACATGTCATAAATCACAACACTCAACTGTATAAACAGAAATAGGCTTTTCATTCTCATTAGAAACGATTACACTGCTCACAACCATTACATTCATTTTGAACAAGCCCTTGTCGATATATCCACGACCAAGGAATGTTCCAAACTTACTAAGAACAAACTTCTTAGCGTCAAACACAAGCCTAAATCCATGCTCAACAAGAAGAGATCCAGAGACCAAATTCTTGCGGATGTCTGGGACATGCAGATCATCCTTAAGCTTTAACTCCTTTCCAGAAGTCAGCTTCAGCACCACAGTGCCCACTCCAGCCACACAGCCATGGAGGAGTTTGCCATGTGAAGTTTCCGACTCGTAGCAGGAGTGTATTCAGAAAATACCTCCTTGTCGGAACACACATGATGAGTGGCACCAGTATCGATGAACCACTCCCTTGGGTTATCCACCAAATTGGCTTCAAACACCACAACCGACATATCAAAGTCGGTCAGTTCACCCGACACAAGGCCGTGTTCAGCCACTAGGGCACTCGGTTTACCTTTCTTTGGCACAACCTTCTTTGGCCTCTTGCAGTCTTTCGCCATATGGTTTGGCTTTCCACAGTTGTAGCAAGTACCTGTAAATTTCCAAACCTTACCTGGCTGCTTCCCTTTGTCCAGGGACTTTCTCTTGCTCGAGTTACCTTGTTCCAGCAAATTTGTACGAGCCTCCATCATTTGAGCTTTTCCAGATGAATTCCGATTGTCCTCCTCAATACGAAGATGAACAACAAGGTCTTCAAGAATCATCTCCTTCCTCTTATGCTTGAGGTAGTTCTTGAAGTCTTTCCAATCCGGTGACAGTTTCTCAATCACAGCCGCAACTTGGAATGACTCGCTCAGAGACATTCCCTCAGCATGGATATCATGCAAGATAAGTTGAAACTCTTGCACTTGGGACACGATGGTCTTTGAGTCGACCATCTTAAAGTCAAGAAATTTACCGACGACGAATTTCTTCGCCCCGGCATCCTCGGTCTTGTACTTCTTCTCCAAAGCAGCCCAAAGCTCTTTGGCAGAACCAACCGAACTGTACACATTGTACAACTCGTCACTAATCCGTTCAGGACATAGTTACAGCAAAAGTAATCACCTTGCATCCAAGCATCGTACGCATTGCGTAGTTCAGTATTTGTTTCATTTTCATCAATGATTGGAGGATTGTCCTTCAGGTACTTTTTCAAATCCAAGGTGGTTTGGTAAAAGCGCATCTTCTGTTGCCATCTCTTGAAATCAAGCCCGTGGAATTTTTCAGGCTTCTCAGCAATGGGGGCATGGCCAACTCGTACCGGATTATTAACAACTGGGTTGACCAGATGCTGATGTTGAGAACCTTCTCCGGTGGATGCCATCAATTCAGTAGGATGACAAATATTCTTCTTGCGATTGTTATAAAAAGTATATAAAATTACACGGGAATCCTATGAACTGATATGTAATTTTTTCAGTTCTTACGAATATTCTAAAAATAGAAAATTACAATAGAACTGAAAAATAAATTACAATCGAAAATAAATTACAACTGAAAATAAAAAAAAAAAAAAATACAGAAAGATTTTAGCCGAGGCGAGTAAAACTCTTTCCGCAAGAAGAATACGCCCCGTGTGGCAGCTAACGGTTCAGGCGTAACTTCGCCAAAGATACAACGGCAAACGTCTCTAAATCTGTAGCACACCAGATTTACGAGCTCCGGCGAACTAGAACGGAGTCGAGAATTGAGCACTAAAAAATAGGAATAAAAATATAAATATTATTTTTATTTTCTCTATTTTTCTTTCCCTTTCTTTATCTCTCGCACTTTTCTGACAAAATTGCAGGTTAAACATAAACTAGTATTCGACTTTGTGCATTTGCACAGATGTAATTAAAATTAAATATTATAAGTTATATTTATGTATATAATATAAAAATTATAAGTCATATAATTGTATTATATTTCAAACATATAGTATTATAAGTTATATTTATGTATATAATAATAAAATTATAAATTATATAATAGTATTATATTTTAAAATTTAATCATTGGTTAAAATAAATATTACACACGATTTGATTGTATACGAATCACTATATTGATTGCATAAAATGCAATAAATATATACTTTTTATAATTTTGAGTAATCATGACCAATTAATTAGCTGAAAAATATTACATTTATTATAACAATTGCTTATGTGATTTTAAGAAATTTTACTATGACATAAAAAAAAAAAATTAATTTATTAATAAACAACATCTTCATCATATAAAAAAATATTGATTTTAGTGTAAAATATAATTTTATGTAACTTTCATATATTATTTAGTATAAAATATAATTACTAATTTTAATATTAACTATCATATTATTCAATAAAAAATATAATTATTAATCAATTAACTTAAAATATAATAATTTTTGTCTTAATTAACCCAAAAAATGTAATGAAATATTTTCTTATTAATGAGATTGGGTGTATTAATGCCACATAAATAAAATTTATTAGGTTCTATTTATTAGGTTTTATTAATGATTTGTCACATAGGTAAAATTAATTAAGTTTTATTTATTAGGTAAAATTTACTACTTAACTAGCAATTATATATATATAAATAACATATCCCCTGCACACCATTATAAATGAATGGGACTTATATATTTAATACACTCAATTATTACAAATTGTACCAGGCTCAAACTGTATGGAAACTTGCTCCTATAAATTGTGATGGCCTGAAAGACAAACTGTCAGGCTTCGACTAGATTGCACCAGAAAGATGTTCATATTTCAAAATTATCCTCGATGGCTTCCGATCGAGGTTACTATTTGAATTTCAGCCACGATAATTTTTAATATGTTGTCTTATTCAAAATCTACTAGTATAAGTCCCGTGCAATGCACGGGTAAAAGATATTTATTCATATTTATAGTTAAAAATTATTATTAAATTTTTACCAAAAAAAAAAATTTGTATTAAATAATATTTATAAATTTAAAATATGGAATCAATATGTAATACAATTTACTTATATTAATTTATTGAAAGTGTTATATAAAGTCTAAATTGTGCAAAATTACATAAAAATGTCTATTTAAAATTAGTATACAACCCGTGTGGTGCACATAACTGATAATAAATTACATTATATTCGTTTCAAAATAAGTACCATTCCAAAATTTTGATTCAGAAAATCGATTTGACTATATGTGATTCCATAAAATAGTTATTTTGGTAAAATGTTATCATATATTTAACAGTCTATGTGAATAATAAGTATAAATATAAAATTTATATTGTTTCATTACTTCAAATAATTTATTATTGTATAAACTATTAAAAAAAAAAAAATAAGTAGCTGAGTAATTTATTAAATTATAAATAATTGACTATTTCATTTACATCCAAGTTAATATTGACCCGTAAGTTATATAATTGACTATTTCGTTTACGTCCAAGTAAATATTGACCCGTAAGTTATGAATAATTATTTTTTATTTTTAAATTTAAATATAAATCTTTTTATTTTTTTGTAATATATTATATACTAAATTTAAACCATGTAACTAATAAAGGTAATAGCTGCAGGTTTTGTCAATATATTATATTTCAAATTTAAATCATGCAACTAATAAAGGCAATAGCCGCAATATCTGACCAAAATGATTCTGTACATTAATTTAGGCGGGATTGTTTCAAATTTTGACAAAAAATATTACTCAAATAGTTTAGGCGGGAAACCAAATGTTATTTTACCTCTTTTTAATAAAAAAATAAGGTTTTCATGATAATGGATTTGTATATATCTAAATCATCTTTTCCTGCAATACCACAACATCCGTCCGCAGAAACGTGTTCATAAGAGAAGAATTAACTCAAAAACTGAATTTAACCAAATAAATTACAAACTCATTTCTTTTTTTCACGGCTAATTGTGAGAATGTGGGAAAAATATATATTCTATTATTCACAAAGAGGAGTACATATATATATAGATACACATATGAGCCTTAGCCTAAACCTAACTTATAGTACAATATCAATATTTACATATTTAACACTAAGGGAAAACTACACTTTGCCTACCGAACTATCCGCGTTTTTACACTGTGTCCACTCAACTTTTTCCGGTTACACTTTACCCCTTGAACTTCAAATATTCTTGCACTTAACGACTTCCGACCACCGGAGATGTAAAATCAAGGGCAAAGTGTAAAAACACGAATAGTTCGGTAGGCAAAGTGTACTCGTGAAGACTAATTTGAGGTGTCTCCTAAGTGTAAATGACGATTTTGCCCTTGATTTTGCATCTCCGGTGCCGGAAGTCGTTAAGTGCAAGAATATTTGAAGTTCAAGGGGTAAAGTGTCACTGGAAAAAGTTGAGTAGGCAAAGTGTAAAAACGCGGATAGTTCGGTAGGCAAAGTGTAATTTTCCCTAACACTAATTATCTTAAACAATTACTCATTTGATGGATGATACCATAATTTAAACTCGGCTTGATTACCTAAAAAACAGGAAATAAAAAACAGATCGGTAGACATATGAAATGTGATTTGTAGATAGGTGAGTTTAGTCAAACAAAATCTTATATATATATATATATATATATATACAAATGAAATCCAAATCCCAAAAAAACTGAAAACGTGCATGCATGGAATAAAAACAATTCAAATACCTGCATGAAAAATTTCAAATTAAATTGTAGGGGGAAAACAGCTTTTAAGCGGGAAATTGAAATATTTTTTCAAACATTTTTTATTCTCTGTATTTTATAGTAATATATTAATACTGAGTTGACGAAAATTATTGTCAAATGTGAGATTGTTGTTTAATAAATATGTATTTAGTCATATCTGTGGTATGTTTCGAAAGTTACAATCTAAATAATATTATTGGATTGCGATAGGAATAATAAGTTAATATATTTCCATTTACAATTTATTTTAAAAATATTCAAAATATGAATTAAATAATATTTGTAGTTTACTTTTATATTTTATATAACTATTCATATTCTAAATATTTATTTTTTATTCAAATTATTATTTATCATTGCACCTTTTTACATTAGGTTGCGCAACCTACGGGTGATCTACTAAGAACATCTCCAATGTGACTTTTGACATTATAAAAATTCATCCATATCATCAACTTTTGAAAGTGTATTACTATTTTTTTCTCCAATGCATCTTGTCATGAACTCTTTCATGATGAGGTGGATGTCATTTAATGTTGACAATGTTGAACACACTTTGTAATATCTAACACTATGTTAAACATGGTGACTCATCAATTTACTTTATATTTGTTTTAATTTTTTATTTTTCTTGTATCAATGAATTATTTAATTGGTCCACCTATACAAATGACTTATTATCAAATTGATGCATTGAAGATACTAGTTTTATTCAAATTTCTAGTCTTTTAACATTATTCCAATGTGGATTAACATTACAATCACTAATTGACATGTGTTAAAAATAATGGTCTTTCAAACTCATAGCATTGGAGATGCTCTAATAGTGACAATATACTCAAAAGCCTGCAACTAATCTTACATATACATTGTTGTTTCGTCTAATAAATGATACTTTTTTTTTTTTCTATCCTTATAATTATTTTTTATTTATATTTTCTTTCCTTATATCATTACTAGTATTCGATCTTGTGCATTTGCACAGATATAAAATACATTTTTATTTGTATTTATTAATTAGACATGTACTTCTATTATATAAAATTTATTACTTTTTCTTAAGTTATTTTTATTATTCAAAATTAATTGAGATTTAAATTTTATTTTAATCATGCAACGTTTACATTAGTAACATGAATAAAATAATTTATATATTTGTGACATATATTAAGAAAATTAACATAAATAAAAAAATTATTAGTGTTTTTAATTTTTAGAAAAAAAATATGCACCAATCATATTTTTCTTCCAACAATGCAACCAAATATAGCGGTTACAGCTTTGAATGTGCCAATCAACTTTAAGTTCCAACATTAGCCGTTACACACTTGAATATTTTGCTACCAAATTTAAAATTAACTTATCTAAAATATAAATAATAAAAATGTATATTAAGGTGTAACGGTTTTAGTAGATTAATGAGTAATTAATTAAAAAAAAATGTAACTCATTTTGGAGGGAAATGAAAATAGGTTTTATTAAATATTTTATTTAATGCATCAGCCAGTAATTATATATATATAGATTTAGATTTATGTACTTTTTTTGGTAGTTATTGACATATTGTAAATGTTTTATTATTTATTCAAATTATAATTCACTAGTGCACTTTTTAAAGTTAATATAATAATATCAATTTTTGTAATATCAATTTTTGTTATAACATCAATTTTTGCGACGCGCTGGTGACGTACCAGTTATACGTGATTTGTTTGATTTCATTGTGGCTGACGGCGGCGGCACTTCTTTGACTTCCCGCCACCCACTACTTCTACTTTTCTAAAATCTAATATAAAACCATTTTCACGATCCAATTTCCCGACTCAGTCTTCTCTTTTCAACCTCAAAACCACCTGCTATATCCATTCGGTAAAGGGGCTGACCTCCTTTTATTTCTTCTTATTCTTATTTCTGTCCCAGGATCCATTCGTCGAAGAAAACTTCGTCGCTTTAATTTTTTTTTTTTCGGTTTCCTTTTCATATGGCGAATAATGGAGGTGGTAGTTGTAGTAAGAAAGAGATATTGATGAGGCTGAGGGCGGCGGCGGAGGAGGCGGTGAAGAGCATCGGACTGGGTTACGATTTGACGCTGGACCTCCGTTTGAAGTACTGCAAAAGGGAGCAGAGTAGGCTGATCGCCATGGACGACGACCTGGTCAGGGATATCGCTGTTCCCGGGGGTATTTTGGTCCAAAATGTACCCAAGCCTATCAATTGTGATAAAGGCGAGCGCATGCGCTTCAGCTCTGATGTTATACCCTTTCAGCAGGTACTTGTGTTTGAAAATTCTGTCTAAAAATGAATTGGTATCTGGATGGAATGTGATTAGTTGTCTGAATTGTATTTGGAGGGAGGTATAATTTATGTGATGTGATGCGCTTTTTGTTTAGTGAGAGCTGACGATTCAGTTTCAGTCTTTCAGTTAGCTGGTACTGAAATTCGTGTTACGTTTTATGCTATAGTGTTGTAAAACACGATAAAACTGTAGAATGACTTGTGAGTAGTAGATATATGCTGATTTATAGGCTTCTTGTGATTGAAATGGTTGTAATTTCTGAACTTGTGTTTCTTAATTTCATTTTCTAGATGTCAGAACAGTTCAACCAGGAATTATCACTTTCAAGTAAAATTCCAACAGGCCATCTGAATGCAGCATTTGAACTCACGGGTTGTTGGCAGAAAGATGCCGCCTTCACGAAATCCCTTGCTTTTGATGGGGTTTTCATCACCCTCTATAGCATTGCATTAGAAAAGTCCCAATTAATGCTTCGAGATCATGTCAAACAAGCTGTGCCATCGATGTGGGACCCAGCTGCACTGGCAAGGTGATACATAAAGTATATCTGATGCATCTTCTTCTATGTTTATATAATTGAGCTTTTAATTGTGTAAGTCTTTTACTCCATGATATTTCCTTGTTTGTAGTTATTCAGTTGGTTTTCAGATTGATATCTTAACTAAAACCTGTTTTCATTTTCTTTTGGCGTTCTGAGAAAGTATGCTGCACTTTTCTCGATAATTTGGTAGGTGACGACTGACTGTAATAACTATGGCCTCCACGAGTGATATGTTAACACTGGTTAAGATTCTATTTGGTTTCTTTTTTAGTCAAGTATGTTTATAAGGGCATAAACAGAGTGGTATGGGGAGTCAGTTCTTATTGTGTTCGCAAAATTGCAGGAATTAATTATGTATAATGAGATTGTACAACATGTTAATTTCTTTTGTTTCCATGATTTGATTATGTTTTGATGATTGTACAACATGTTAGTGAAGTTTCTAGAAAAAAAAAATATATCAAATGGCGCAATGCACCTTGGGTCGCTACGGAAACAACCTCCTTGTATAATTACAAGGGTAAGGTCTGCGTACAACTGACCCCCCAGACCCCAACCTGTTGGGAATATACTGGGTATGTTGTTGTTGTTGTTGATGATGATTGTTAAGTTGTGTTCTTCCGTAGATCACCCAAAAACAGAGGTGGGTGCGAGTCTGTTCTTTAAAGGTTCTTAATTATATCACTGCAATAAGCTTGTATTTCAGAGTATATCCTAACTTTTAATGATTTCATGTGTAGAATGAATGGACTATTAATTCAAAGATCAAATGCATATGCAGATTTATCGAGAAATACGGTACCCATATAGTTGTTGGAGTAAAGATGGGGGGAAAGGATGTTATATATGTAAAGCAGCATTATTCGTCATTTCTCCAACCCATTGAGGTACAAAAGAAGTTGAAAGATATGGCCAACAGGAGGTTTACTGATGCATGTGGACAATCCAACCAAAACAATGAGAAAGCTTATGGCAAAGAAAAGGTTTGTTTCGCTGGTTACGTTTCCGCTAATTTGTATCTTTTTTTTTTATTATTTTTTTTTGTTTTTTCAGTTAATCCATGGTCCCGACATTGCTTGTATGCTAGGAATCAAACCCATACGCATTGAATGAATGAAGTGTAAATTTCGAAAGGATTATTATGTGGATGACAGTGAGAGGTAAAATAATATCTAGGCAATCCATGAGTGGCTAATTTGTGGAATTAGCATATTCAAGGTCTTCAATTTTCTGTCATGAATGTGTGAGCAGCACATGTACCATGTGTGCATGTTGGTGCCAAGCTCAATAAAATGGTTCTCAGTGTCCTGGAATGTTCAGCAGTAGTGTAATATGCATCAACTGTGAAAGACAATAATCATCATAACAGAGTAATTGTTACACCTCAACCTTTGAAAGTAATGAGGAAATTTATTTATTCAGCATGTCAAGTTCCCGCAGCAGCAGTGTAATGTGCATCAACTGTGAAAGACATAATAATCTATCATCATAGCAGCATAATTGTCTACTTCCCCTTAACGACAAGATTTCAAGTGCAATTGCTGAAATCAATTGTCATGGTTGAACATGCTGGAGACAGCAGAACATGGGAGTATAATACACTGGAATTAAACTTGCGATTCAGCCACCTTGGTTTTCTGCCACTTCATCCATGAAACATAAATTGTGATAATTTTAATAAGTTGGTTTATTTAAATTTGATGGTGAAGCGGCCACAAGAATGCAAGTGTCCTTATGGCCTTCAAGCTATAGTGTTTTCTATTTGCTTGTCAGTGTAAATGAATTTATGAATCCATTAACGTGCTGATTGTTAGCCATCTTAAGGAAGGATACAGATGATCCATATTAATTTGGCACTCCGTATCCTGTTTTTCCCACTTTTCATTTCTGATCACAGTAAATTAATAAAAGGAGCATCTTTCTTCTTCTTCTTCTTTAAGGATGCAACTAATGAGAAAGGACTTGGACTATTGGATCCTAGCGGGTCAAGTTTCCACTCTAGCCAAGAGGTAACAATTTTGCAAATCAGTTTGAGTGTGAAGAAATATTCAACGTTGTGAATTACGAGTATAACTGCATTGAATTTGATTCCATAACTCTTTGAATTCGATTGTTCTGTTTGAGACACATTACCTTAGATATTATGCATATTTTAATAATGTAAATCTCAGGAAATTACTTTCTTCTGGAAGAGGAGAGGTGGAAGCAACAGTAGGGATATGCCTCATAGTAAGTGGTGTCAAACTGTTCAGACCGAGCCCGAAGTCATCTCAATGACTTTGGTTCCAATTTCATCACTCTTGAGCGGAATAGATGGGAGTGGTTTCTTGGGTCATGCCATCAATCTATATTTGCGCTGTAAGTAATAATTTTTTTCTTAGGATATGTTTAGTGATTGAGGAAAATTAGGGACGAGTTGTTTGATTTGGTGTCCTGAGCATGCTTGTATATGATTAATATATATGTATATATATATATATATAGTGCTTCATGACAGTTTCATTACAACTAATTTCTATGAAATATTGAGTAAATATTGAAGTCTTGATTCGCTTGTCCTGCTGTCCTGTTTCATGCATAAGAATATGTTAAGAATATTGTTGTTTCCCGAAATCAATCTGGAATGTATCTGAAAGCTGAATAGAGTTCTTATTGAATGCGAAATGTTCTCTGCCACCTGCAGATAAGCCACCTATAGAAGAACTTCATCAGTTTTTGGAATTTCAACTTCCAAGGCAATGGGCACCAGTATTCGGTGACGTCCCTATTGGCCCTGACAGAAAGCAGCAAGGCACTGCATCTTTGAAGTTCAGTTTAATGGGTCCAAAGCTTTACGTAAATACTGATGAGGTAAAGTTATGCAAAACTCCTATTTGGCTATTTTTGTTCAATGTTGAGAGAGCGAATGCAACTATGAATCTGGAAGTGTTCAACTATATTGGGAAAAAAAAAATCTTTTTGTTTCTTGTGCTAATCTACACAACCAATTCCAGTTTTAAGTACGTTTACTCTCAAAGGTTGTAAGGAATCAGCTTCTTCCAACTCCTTGGGCATTTAGTGATGAAAAAATTAAGGTTGATGGTGCTGGAACTAAGAAATCAAAGTATAAGATGCTGCCATAAACCATAGATTGCTGGTCCATAACCTTTGTTTTTTGTCCGTTTGAAGGATTGAACAAACCTGAAAAGTTGCTGGGTAAAAGATTTTGTTTTTATTTCGTACGAGGACGATTTTGTTTTTATTTCATCAGAGGACAAATTATAGCAGATAAATGAGATTACATTTTCTTAACACGACAAACATATTTATTCAGACCTGGTAATGGTGTGAAAAAATTATACATTGATGTTGGTTTCCATAAGATACGAGACTTGTTTGATGCTTGAATCACACAGAATAGCTTAAGATACATGGTTTCTTTATTACAACTCCACTGGGACTATGTTCTCTGAACATTATCTGACATCGCCAAGAGATGGACATTCACAAACCTTTCCCACGATTCAGTAGTCAGACTTTACATGATATTTGAGGAATCCCTTTACCCTTCTGCATAAGGTTCATTTAGTGACCAGACATATGCTGAGATTTAAACTCTCCTATAGATGTGATATATTTGTGAGTAAGTTCTATTTTTTTTTCATCACCCAATAAATCCCTTTGCTAAAAACTTTTTCCTGTCACAGGTCGACGCCGGAAATAAACCCGTGACCGGCTTGCGCCTCTACCTGGAAGGAAAACGAAGCAACTGCCTGGCAATCCACTTGCAGCACCTCTCCTCCTCCCCTCAAAGCTTCCGCCTCCAAAACGCGCCACGTGGCGAAGAAAACCACTCCTCCGAACGCAAATACTTCGAGAAGGTCCACTGGAGGAGCTTCTCGCACGTATGCACTGCCCCAGTCGAGTCAGACGACGAACTCTCCATAGTCACTGGGGCCCACTTCGAAGTGAAGGACTCGGGCGCAAAGAATGTCCTCTTTCTGCGCCTCCACTTCTCTCGAGTCGAGGGCGCCACAGCTGTGAAGAAGCCCGAGTGGGATGGGTCCCACGCCCTGACTCAAAAATCGGGCCTCATTTCGTCTTTGTTCAGCGGAAATTTCTCGACAGGGCAGAAGCTTGGTCCGAACCCATCGGATGTGAACGTGAACTCGGCTTTGTATCAGGAAGGTCCCCCAATGCCTGCCCAGACGCTTAAGCTCTTGAGGTTTGTGGACACGAAAGAGATGACGAGAGGGGCACAAGACTTGCCGGGTTACTGGGTAGTGTCGGGGGCTAGGCTCGTGGTTGACGGTGGGAAAATATCTCTTCGCGTTAAGTATTCTCTGTTGGCTGTGATTTCTTGTTGAGGAAGAGTGGTAATGTATAGAGATAAGTAGGAATTGGATGATTAGTGGGTGTATAGTGAGAGTATTGTTAATGATGGAGATTAGGCTTTGATGTTCTTTTGGATTTTTTTATTTTTTTTTATTATGTGGGGGTTAAGTTCTTGTGTGTTTGTATGATTCTCTTGTGATATATTTTGAAATGTGAAGGCAATGTTCTGGAATGCGTAGTACTCTGTAGCTTGTGCTTCTCTTGTATGGTTGATACAAATGATTTTCAGTGGGATATGAATGTATGAAGATTTTAGAAAAGCCATTTGGCTGGGTGACCAATGTTTTCATGTATGCATTTTAGCATGGAAATCATGATATTTCTATTGAAGTTCATAATTAAAAAGTTGAAGGAATCGTTAGCTTCACATAGAACTCTTGTTGTCTGCTTATCTGATATGAGCCTTCATTAATTTGACCCATAAAAGAGAAAACATCATTAAGAAATTAATTCTAGGAGAGGGTGAGTGAACAAAATCAAAGAAGAAAGGAGAAAACATCTTCGGAAAATTAGCTGTACTTAATCTCAGTGGAAGGAAAAATTAGTTGCATCTTGGTGCGAGGGACATCTTTATTTGACCTCGCTCCTCAAAATCCCTTTTCAATCAATTTCAAAATGTCACACGTAATCAAAACCCAAACCTCCTACTAGTGACTCAAATTGGGTTACACAAGGACATCGGACAAAAATAATCACAAAATAATATAGGATAAACTTGTGAAATATTTTTCTTAGATAAATTTAAAATATATATACTAAGGAAAAAGTACAAATGGATGTAAATGTACAACTGTTATAAACATTAATTGTGTAAATTAAAAGGAAAAATAAATGAGTTGTATGTCAATTATTCTTGAATTACTGTCTGAAATAAAACACCATAATGGTTGTAAAACATATTTTTAGTGAATATGAAAATGAGTTAGATACTTAATATATTATATGAAAATGAGTTAGTTAATATTTTATCCAACAATGGAAAATAAATCCTAAATTTTTTAATCTTATAAACAATATAAAAGTATATTTTTATGAAATATATTATTATTATAAATAAAATATTAGTAATATTAAATAGTATTTTATCTTATGTAATTATATTAGTTGTAACCTAATAATTAAGTTTTTTTGCTAACAACTTCATTATATAAAACACATACAAGAAAATGACGCAATACATATAAATGGGATCTAATTCTTTCAATCAATAAAATATTATTTATGAATAAAATAAGAAACAATTATAACAATAGTAATACAATGGTGACAAAAAAGTCCGAATTTTATCAGAGAATTATGAATACCAATATCTAAAAACAAAAGTCTCTTGAAGTTACTATTTTTTTGTTGCAACCGTTTAAATATAAGAAATTGGTTCTCATAAATAATGATCCTATATTATCAATTTGAATTTTAAATAATTAGAAAAATTATAAACTTTTTAATATATAATGTAGATTTCAATAAGGACTTCATAATAATAAAGTTCACAAATGAATAAGAGTATTATAATATAATAGAATTCTAGTTCTTCTCTTCCCAAATATGTTGACAACTTATATGCACCTCAATATTGTCTCATTATCTTGTTTTATTTTGCTTCTGTCTTCTAATTGTTGGAAGAAAAATCTTTATCTTGAGTCGAAACATTATGTATGAAGCAAAAAGTTGAATAATAAAAACAATAAAGAAGTTATTAGACACATAAATATTACAAATCCGGAGGAATGTAAATGATATTATGATAAACAACTCTACAATGATTGTAACAGAAGAGATAGTCAATGTTTTGCAAACAACAAATTATATAGTTCGTCTATCTCCCGAATAAATAACATCGAAAAAGGAATATCGGAGGATAATCAAAATATTTTTGAATGTCTGAATGAATTTGTCACAAGAAAATTTACAATCTCATTAGTGTATTGTGCTCAAACATGTGTGCAATTACTATAGAGTACGTATTTTCATGTAATGTAATGATTTTAAAAAAAATTAACGCTTCGGGAGAAGTACATGTAACCTAGATTATGAAAAGTCAACTTTTATTTGGAGATGAAATTAGGTCCCACCCATGGGGCGATGCCTCCATGAGGTATGTACAAATTTGTCTATATAGAGAAAGAGTAATGTAATAGTTTATACAATGATAAAAAAATATACCAGCAAATTTAACGACATTCTTGGTTATTTTACAAAGATATACAGTTTTGCTAACAATAGATTATGTTGTCCATCTATCTCCCAAATAAATAACATTGGAAAAGGAATATCGGAGGATGATCAAAACATTTTTGAATGTTCAAATGAATTTGTCACAAGAATACTTACAATCTCATTAATGTATTGTGCTCAAACATATGTGCAATTACTATAGAGTACGTATTTTTATGTAATGTGTAATGATTTCAAAATATAATTCAGCGTCTCGGAAGAAGTACATGTAACCTAGATTTTGAAAAGTCAACTTTTACTTGGAGATGAAATTCGTTCCCACCCATGGGGCGATGCCTCCATGGGGTATGTACAAATTTGTCTATATGGAGAAAGAATAATCTAATGGTTTATACAATGCTAAAAAAATATACGACCAATTTTAATGACATTGTTGGTTATTTCACAAAGATATACATGAACTATTAGTTTAATTACTTTATAAAGATTATACAATCATGAAACTTGACTATATGTTTGGTTAAAATATATCTAAGCGTTTGAGTACAATAGACGCTTTGCCAAATGAATTAAGAAGGATTTTGCAATACTATTAATGTATTGGGCTCCAATGAGTATGAATGTTTTTTATAAGAACGTCAAAACCAAAATAACGGAAATCACTCTTGAATCATCTTACATGAATAAATAAATAAAACTAATTCATCTATAATACACATTAGGTCCTTATTTTTTTCTTTAGTGTTTTTTACACTAGGGACTCATTGATCATACATTTTTTTTAGGGTTGTAATATGATATTTTATTTTTTTATATTATGACATCATTATATTGTTTTAAAAAAAATGCATTAAGAGTTCATTTGTTCTAAATAAATTAATTAGTTCATTTTACTATTTAATCTACAAAAACATTCACCATCATGTGCATCGCACGTGCACTTTACTAGTAATTATTATACATATCATTTATAATATTTTATTTTAATTTGCAGATATGCACATGCTTTGTACGAATCCATTTACGAGCCATCTTGTGATGAAATGTCCAAATATTTTAATAATTTATTTTATTGATTCCTTTTTTTGTAACTTTTCATTATTATTTTTTTATGTCCAAGAATGAAAAAAAAAATGACAAATTGTTCATGTACGATTGACAATAATAATCATCCGAACTAACCTATAGTGTCAGTATGTAGGTAAACCAACTCAAAAGCAGGGGCGGATTGACATATAACTCAGGCAATTGCCTTGGAATTTTGTTGATAAACATAATGGTGTAGATTAGTATCTATTATTATTAGTATTATTAGCATAGGTATCTTGGAGAATAAGTTATGAATTAAATATTATTATAAGAGATCTTATCTTGTTGGACAAGTTAGGTTTAGGATTAGGGGTCTTATATAAAGGACTCCCTCTAGTTTAATTTCCTTGGTTGATTATGAATGAAATATGAATTGATTGTGAGTTTTATCGAGAAAGTATCTCGTTTATCTTTCCCATTCGTACGCTCCCCTACATCAGTTGGTATCAGCAGTCAGCACGATACGCGATGCCGCCGGGATGACAAGATGCCGCAAACGAACGACGTGACGCAACCTTCAACGATCAGTTTCAACAGATCGACTACCGATTTCAACAATTAGACGTGCGTTTCACGGATTGGTTTGCCGATCTTTCAACGGGGATCAAGAATTTGTATTTGACGCTTAACAACGTGGTCTGAGATTTGCAAATGAACCGTGCAGCCGGCAGTTGGGGCGTGTGCGGTGGAATTCACGGAGGAAGTGGAGGCCGTGGTTGAACATGATGGCGCCGGCTTCGCGGGGTTCGACATCCCCGAGTTTTCTGGTGGGCTCAATCACAAATATGGTCGATGGGAGGGCCCATTTCGCGTTGACATCTCCAAATTCGATGGAGAGCAAGTTGACGGGCCATTGTACGATGATCCACCTATGTTTGATGAAGGACCCGAGTGTTAGTGTTATATACTGAAAGCTTGACTTTGCATGTTATTACACATTTGCCCTTTATGAATGAGAATCGTGTTAGATTAAACAAGTTCTACGTTCTGTTGTTCTGCACTTAGATAGGGTGGGTCGTCATCGGGCGAATCGAAGATCACTCTATCAGTCACTTGCGAAGAAGAATAGTTGTTCACAACCTAGATGGACATGAACACCCCATCCGAACAGTTGTAGTGTCAACTGTACAGTTTGTCTTGACTGATTAGTTGCACTAGTACATTTATGTATTGAACAGAATCCCAGAGAGGAGAAGTTCATTTTATACTGATCGTCGTAAATGAACTAGGCCTCGGTTAATTACTGCTCTCTCTTAACCCGTAAGATATTAAACAGGCAGATATATATAATATATATTACTTTGATTCACATGGGTGAGGTTCAGTTCGTTGGATTAATATTCCTACTGTTTTGGATAATATTATTATCTATAGGATGTGTTGTTAGGATATTTACGGTCACCATGTGCGTTAGTTTGATGATGTCCCCGGAGTGAGTTCATGAAGGATTGTTATACTAAACCCTGCAGGTGGATTAAGTTCCGGCATAATAAGAATGTGATGAACGAGCGCTAGCTTCGGTGAAATAATAATAAATTAATTAATTCTTGATTGTCAATAATCGAATTAATTAATGGACATTATATCTTAAACGTGAGGAGGTAAATCGAGTAATTATTATTGGAGTCTCAAATGTAATTTGGGCTAGGAAAAGAGAGTGCAATAATATAATGTTGGTGGCCCATTAATATTATTTAATTAATTAGGGGAGTGAGTTTGGCCCACAGTTAGTCTAATTAATTAAGGAGCCATTTTCGTAATCTCCTAAGGGTCCTTACTGTAGCTCTATATATATACATCATTCAGCCCACGAGAAGAGAACAGAATTCATATTCTAACATGAGACACGCCCCATGCCTCTCTCTCTCCCTAGATCTCATTCGAGCTTTATCTTCTTCTTGTTGCTCCACTGGTACAAGTTGAAGAAGGGTGTATTGAGTAATACAGTAGAAGATCTGTAGGTAAACCGAGACGAAATATATTTTATCCTACAGAACTAACCTGAGGTCTGATTGAGACGCACAGCATACCCAGACGACCGTCTCGACGAGAGCTTTCCATCGCTGCCAAGATCGCCGCCGTCCGACACTGCACGCGCCCTCACGCGCCTCCGGAAGCTCCCCGACTGCAAGTTTTGTTTTGATCTGTTTGCATCCGTTTGATCCGGTTTTGATCTTATCTTGTTCGTGCAACCCAAGACGTGATTTGCGGTCAACCGTTCGTGGTCAACCAGATCTACATTAATTTTAAGCCGTAAGTTCTCTACGTTAAACCTTTAGATATGGTGCGCATAGGTTTACGTTTGCTATTGAATTCGTGACTTGTGCATAACGAGATCCTCACAGATCCCAACACTGAGGAGGTGGAGGAGCGTCTTACTGGCGAAGTGGATGATCTCTACGACGGTCTGTCGATCTTTGGTAAGGAACCTTCGGGGCTGAAGGATGAACCTAGAACTGCTGCTATCAAAACCGTTGAAGAAGACACGCGGTTATATATGTTGAAGCAGTTTCATGAAGGGAAGTGTGAGGTTTCCATTGTTGACGATGGTGCACTTTCCAAATCGATTCTCGGAAACAAAAATTGTTATTTATTGGACTGTGGTTCCGAATTATTTGTTTGGGTTGGCCGGGTAACTCGAGTGGAGGAGAGAAAAAGTGTCATTCGCGCAGTCGAGGATTTTGTGGCTCGCCAAGGTAGATCACAGTGTTGTTTAACCTTTGTGTTCGACCGGAAAAAACAACGGGGGTTTCCTACTATGGGTTCAACACCACACACCGGCCACCGGTGCGCATCGGCTTCGAGGGCGAAACCTTCCGAACCGAGAGAGAATGGTATAGATTAGTATCTATTACTATTATTATTAGCATAGGTATCTTGGAGAATAAGTTATGAAATAAATATTATCATAAGAGATCTTGTCTTGTTGGACAAGTTAGGTTTAGGATTAGGAGTCTTATATAAAAGACACCCTCTAGTTTAATTTTCTTGGTTGATTATGAATGAAATATGAATTGATTGTGAGTTTTATCGAGAGAGTATCTCGTTTATCTTTCCTATTCGTACGCTCCCCTATATCACATAATTAGTACAAATTATTTATATTGAGCCGTGAAAAATTGTTTAAATGAAGATTGGATGGAGAATAAGACATGGACTTTTACTTGTTTTAATAGGCCAAAATCAAAATTGCTATTGTGCTTCTCATCAACTATTTTTTTTACTAGTTTTTTCATTAACTTTTAAATGGTCATTATNTTTATTACTTTTATAGTATCAAATCAGATTTTTTTTTTGTTCTTACTATTGTAATGTAAGCGCGACTTATTTTTAACGGACAACTACAAGTATTTCCGGTTGAGTTAGAGGCTGAAAACACATATAATAGAACTACTATCTAGCAGACCTAATGGTGAGAATTATACTTTTTAAATAAATATGACACTTGCATATTTGAATCACACTTTAAAAATAAACATAAAGAAAAAGTGACATTTTATGGCATAAGTATGTATTCTTATTGAATAAAACATAATGAATCGGTATGCATATAACGGCTAAATCATCTCGCATACAAGGATTAAAAATATTATAAATATCTTTTTTATAAGCAGAATTATCTTTTTTAAACTGATAATTAATTTTTTGTCCATCCTCATGAAAAATTCTATATCCACGACCAAAAGGGTCAATATAAACTTTTATCATCCAGTGGTCTATATTAAAATAGTGGCACTATTCATTACGGCACTGTAGTCGTGCTCAATATAAACTTTTATCATGTAATAATGGTCCATATTAAAATAGTGGCACTATTTCATTACGGCACTGTAGTAATGCCCAAAAATGAAAAAGCCTGGACCAAAGTTGCGTTTCTTTTCGACGTGAATAAGGTACTTTTTATGCCTTAACTACAAGTGCAACCATCCTTGTACTTACCACTCATGGTAAATATAGCTAAAAGCTTCAGATCTGTATCTAATAAAAAATAGCATACAAATAAAAAAATAAAATAAAAGAAGGTTAATTTTGAGAGATGAACATTATTGAAAAGAACAAAATCTTTATATTTGGTGGGAGTGGATACCTCGGCAGGTACCTAATCAGGGCAAGCCTTTCCATGGGCCATCCAACTTATACTTATGTTCGCCCCATTGGATCAGACCCGACTCTGTTAGAATATACTCTTGTGAGTTGTCCCACATCGTCTGTACAAGAAAATTAATAGGCCTAATTTATAAGCCAAAATAGGTCTAATTTATAAGCCTAGTGGGTTACTCCTCTTACCATCAATTGGTTTTAGGATGGAACCTCACTTGAACTTTATTTGGGCTTCACTGATTTGGTGTGCTTCGTCCGTGGAACCGCACCCGTCAACCCCCGTTTGTCAGACTCACTACGTTTTAGGTAGTTTAGTTACCCAATTGGACTTGGTTTAGGAAGATATGGCATTAGCAGTGGGAAGCTCTCTCAAGGATTTTGAGGCCTCGGAGTGATTATTTCCGGGTATTTATTAAATGTTTATTATTATTATTATTATTATTATTATTATTATAAATTGATCAGTTGACTGGTCCGGTTCGTTGGAATTATCTAATTGCCAGCGAACCGGTTAAAAACAGCTTGGAATCGGCCAAAATCCATACAGTTGGACCGGTTTTTGTTATAAAATTTGGTGTATGTTTTTTTAGTAAAAGGAAAAAGAATAGTTCTTTTTGTGCATACCGCAGCCATGTGGCTTATTAGCCTTTTGTGTTGGTTAGTGTTAGCCCATTGGGGCTAAACCTTCAACAATCTTAATATATTTAAAAATAAAATGAATCCAACCGATCTACAATTTTAATATATTTAAAATATTTTTAATATAAAAAATATATATTTAAATCTAATGAATAATATAAGTGAGTTATTAGTTGGTTTAAGTATTTGAATGTTGTAAATTATTTTAACATTTAATTAACAAAGTTTATATATAACTTTTATTATATAATATATTATATAATTAAAAATATAAATAAATTAAACAGATCAATCAGTTCAACCACTGGAGGGATTAGTGAACCATTAGACTAGTAGCTTGACCGGTTATGTGATGAATTTTGCATAATCCTTAGCACTTTCTAGGTGAAATAGTTAAAGTGCGAAGGCATTATGCAATGAATATGCGATGGTGAAAAAGTTAATTTATCAACGAGCGATGTGAAAAATTTAATATATGTTCAGACCGGAGTGTAAATAGCTATTTTCTCTTTATCCATTCTTTTAGTTATAAATATAATATTAAGTTTTGTATTATCCTAACTATGAATACTGTAACATACTCACTTTCACTAAAACACAATTATACGTAGATATAGTATATAATTAGGATCTCTCCAAACCGACCTTGTGAGCTGTTTAAAGTTGAAATAAACGAGCAATTTTAGCCAGTGTATAGTTGTTTAAACTAAAATTTTTTGAATTAGGACCTCTCTCATCCCAGCTTGTGAGTTGTTCAAAGTTAGAATCAGCTAGTAATTTTAGCCAATGTGTAGTTATTTAAACTAAAATTTTACCCCTTAATTATTATTATTTTATTTGTTATTTTATTTTCCTGGTGTAATTAAGTAGATCGTAGTTATCTATTTTACCCCTTAATTACAATGATCAATGTGCTCCAAAAGACATACGTCACTAAGGTCTAAGGACAAAAACGTTTAAGATGTGCTACATTCCATGACCGCGGCAGTTGTCTTCCATCGTCATCCTCTAGCTCATAGTCTCCTTTTTCCAACTCCCTAGTACCGTATAAGGTTCTTCCCAGTTCAGTTTTAGCTTTGTCACATGTTTGAGCGCATCGGTTCTCATTAGGACTAGGTCGCGTACTTAAAATCTTCTAATTCACACTTTTTTGACATTCAAGTGTTTGTAACTTTATATATTGTCATCGTAATGCACATAATAAGCAAAATCCATCTCTTTGAAACCTGAAAATCAATCCGATCACTCCAAAAGAGTTAGGTGTAGGCATAAAAGTTGTATTCCACATATTATTCTTTTATTATAGTATTATTACTTCTTAGATAATGAAGGGCCACATATTATTCTTATATATATATATATATATATATATAGGGGTTGGTTCAAATAAAAACTAATCCTGATGTGAGAACCGTGAGAACCATATTTAATGCTATTTTCAATTGTGTATGATGCTAATTTTAATCTTACATGGTGCTACCATCTTTACAAATGCTAACATAAATTGTGTTGTTATTTTTAATAAAATACATTCTGATTAAAAATTGCACTAAAATACAATCAATCATAGCACTACATATAATTAAAAATAAGGATTCTCACGGTTCTCACACTAGAACATGGTTCTTATATATATATTTTTAGTAACGAGTTTTTAGTTTAAGTTGTTGCCCTCATTTTATATAAAAAGTGTTATAGATATAAATATTGATATGTGTAACACCAAGTCTTTATTAAATATTAGAATCCATATCATTCTCGAACATTAAATAAAAAAATGAAATTATGAGATTAATCAAAATTTGTAATTTAAAATTCAATATCTAGAATATATGAAAAAATAAGTTATTTGTTTAAGGATTTGATTTTAATTGATTTTTTGTCGCGCACTGCATACTTTTTTAGTAAAAAAAATAAAAAAAGAAAACTAACAAAGTTAAAATATATAATTACCAAAAAATAAAGTAAATAATCATTAAATAATTATTTAACAGAAGGTTTTGTAGGCTGTGCTTTGTGAAAGGCAAAATAACGGAAAAAGAAAGGGCGTTACTATTCACCGCCCCCCATTTTACTAGTCACCGCCTCCCTTGGACAATTTTGCCCTTCTCATTTTTTCTAAACATCTCAGAGGAAAGTGTACGGTGAAATGTCGTCAAATTCGGAGGTACGAAAAATACGTGTCCGGCCGCCGGTTCCGGACAGCTTATAGCCCGTCCGGAACCGGTGGCCGGACGGCTTAAAGACCGTCCGGAACCGGCGGCCGGACGGCTTAAAGACCGTCCGGAAAGCATGGCCGGTCGGACCGGCCGTGTCCGAACCGGCCGGCAAGAAAGCCGTCCGGAAACGACGGCCGGTCGGAACCGGTCCGTCCGGTTCGCCGGCCGGTCGGCCGATATTTTTTTTTTATTATTATTATGTTATTATTCGAAATAATTATGTTATAAATTGGGCTATATTATTATGTTTTAAATTATTATGTTACTTTTTAGACTTGATTATGATATAAATTGGACGTTTATCGTGTTAGAAGTTACAAATTATTATGTTACATGTTGATTATAATATAAATTGGACGTTTAGATATTATCGTGTTACGAGTTAGAAATTATTACATTATATATTAGTTTTAGTTATGTTATAAATTGACGTTAGATAGTATCGTGTTAAGAGTTACAAGTTATTGTGTTACATGTTTATTATAATATAAATTGGACGTTAGATATTATCGTGATCGTGTTAGGAGTTACAAATTATATTAATTGAACGTTAGATAATATCATGTTACGAGTTACAAATTATTATGTTACATGGTAGAATTAATTATCTTAATTTAACATGTTCTAAAAATATAAATATTGTACTATATAGCAGGAGTCATGGGAAGATTTTGGAGGAGATGGTGTTGATTACAGTCTGCGTTTCGATACATGTTCATTCTATAATAGTGCTCAGGAGGCTATTGAAGCTGCAAAACACCAGGCAATGCTGAATGGTTTCCTATTAATTATTTCGAGCCACAAAAAGAAAACGGTCAGACTTTTGAAGTGCCATAGAGGCGAACGGTACAGAGGCACAGGCGGAAATTCTAGAAGGACAAAAACGAATAAGTGCGGCTGCAATTTTGAGATCAAAGTAAAAAAGGTGTCCGGCGTTCCATACTGGAGGATCTGTAGATGTAGCAATGAAGAGAAAGGCTACCATAACCATGCATTTGCTGTGTATCCTGAGGGTCATAGCCAGTTGAGCGGTCTCAGCGCTTCATCTAAGAGAATTGTTCGTGACATGACGGACGCTCAGGTGGCCCCGAAAAAAATTATGGCCGCGCTGAAGGAAAAGAATCCGGGAGACAACGTTCATGTGCGGCAGGTATATATATTTATATCTTGTAATATATGTTTTAATTAAATTTTTTAAGTTAATTATGATAATTAGTAATTTTTTATATGTAAAAGTTATTGTAATAATTAATAAATTTTATTATATTTACTAATGTATTATTATTGTGATAGTTAATAATTTTTTTATCAAATTAATCGCATTAATATACTTTTTTATTTATTAATATAATAAAATTTTTGTTTTAAATTATAATAATCATTATAATTAACGCTAATCGGTGACAGGTATATAACTTTAGAGATAAGCTGCGGAGAGAGGGTTCCGACGGTAGAGACGTTCCTACTCAGCTTATGCATTTGGCCGTGAGCAGCGAGTATACAGTTTATGTAGAATCCGATCCGAACACGAAAGTGTTGACGCATATATTCATGGCCCATCCTGCGTCGATCAATCTATTCCGGACATATCACTGGTATGTCGGTATAGATTCCACGTATAAAACCAACAGGTATGTTACTTTATAAATACTTTATTAGTATGAATCTTAAAAGTGTTGACGCATATATTTATGTGCTTATATTTTTTGTCTTCTTGGTCACATTTGCACAGGTACAAGATGCCGTTGGTCGAGATGATTGGGATGACGCCGTGCAACCAGAACTTCCTAATTGCGTATGCCCTCATCAGGGACGAGAAAGAGACCAGTTACGACTGGGTTCTAGAGAAGTTGAGACTACTGATAGGCCAAAGCGTATATCCTCATGTTGTTGTCAGTGACAGAGAGTTGGGTCTACTCACTCCTATTCAGAGGCATTTTCCTGAATCAGCCCACTTACTCTGCACGTGGCACATCAACAAGGATGTGGAAGCCAGAACCTACCACCTATTTGGGAAGAATAAAAAATTCTCAGAGATTTTCACGCACAGTACGTGGAAGGCGATTGCAGAGGCCAGTACGTTTGATGCCTAAAACGATGCCCGTTGCCGAGCTGCGTGCAAAATATTCGAACAATGCAGAGGTGATACGGTATGTGGAGGGCACATGGTTAGTGCACCGCGAGAAGTTTTTGAAGGCTTGGACCAACCGAGTGACACATTTTGGAAACACAACTTCCTGTAGGGTGGAGAGTGCCCACTCTGCGTTGAAGGAGTGGCTTCAGACGTCCACCGGCGCGCTCGATACGGTTTGGCAGAAGATTAATAAGCATATCGATAATCAAGTGACTGAAATCAAGTACGTACTGCAATTTTTAAATGCGTTATTATATTACTACATTAATTAATTATAATCTAACGTTACGTGACGTATTATCAGGACGGCGCTTGAGGCCTCGAGATCTAAGAAGAATACACGGTATAAGGGAATCCGTTTCGCGAGCGTGATACTGAGGGTCTCGCATTACTGTCTGAGTTTATTGGACGCTGAGCTTACGAGGATGCACAAGTTGGACACCGATGTTTACACTAGCTGCGGTTGTATATTGCAGCTCACTCATGGACTTCCTTGTGCCTGTCTCCTCCGTAACGCAGACGATTTCGACGTTCCGATTGATCTCGGAATGATTCACCAGTTCTGGAGAACGCTCGAGATATTAGAGCCAGGTAATTTAAGATTAATGTTTTATTTATAATTTTCTATTAAAATACATTATTTGTTTTAATTCATTGACTTTTTTATCGTATACTTGTAGGGACTGGTCATCCGAGCCAGGCGAGCAACGCTGCATGGTCAGATGCGGCGTTCTTTTATACGCTTGTGACTGAGGTTGAAACCCGCGATCCCGCGACGATGCGGTACGTGAATAAGTTCATGTACAGTCATCTTTACCCAGACCAACAGGATTATGCGGAACCTGAGGTTAAGGATAACCCGCGAGGTCGTCCCAAGAAAACTAATTCAACTAAGCGTAAACCATCTGCTTTTGAGTACAACGAAAAATTGCGAGGTCGAAAATCGAGCCGTACGACCAATTCTTCGCGTGGACAGACAAGTTCGTCTTCTCAACAGTCACAAGGGGATGAAGGTCATACATTTTTTTTTTTTTAAATACGGCTGAGCGTTAATTAAAGTATTTATATGATTATATAAATTGTGACGTGAAATTATTATGATATTTATTGCAGAGTTTAGACCGACAAATATTTTTGGATTTTCATTCTGGCAATGTATCCCCTGGCATATGTTGGACTACATAGTGAGTTACCTGAATGTGGAAGCGGATGGTAACTGCGGATTTCGGGTCATCGCGAGTCACATGTATGGTCATTAGAAGTACTGGGCAAATGCAAGAGAAAACATTGCGAAGGAGGTCGACAACCACCCTGAATTGTACGAGTACATCTATTTTAGAGATATCGAGGCCGGACTCCGTCGCATAAGGTGGGCCAGAGGCTCTTGTGGACCGACTCACTGGTTCGAAGTTCCGCAGGACCTCTATGCCGTTGCGACCCTATTTAATGCGGTTGTCGTTCATTTGAGCTCTGGTCCAAACGGTGGGCAGCACGACTTATTCAGCACCACAGTGTTGCCTCTCACTGCACGATCATCGGCTAGAGGACCATGTCGTGAGATTGCCATTTGCCATCTTGGTACCGTAGAACACTACATTCGTTTAGATTTGACTGATGATTGTCCATTACCGCCTATTCATAACAAGTGGTTCCGTTACCGAGATCAATCGGTTGTGGGTTGGGAGCATCAGTACCTGTCTAGGTTGCAATTGTGGTATACTGTTCAAACAAATCGTTCTTGAATAAAAGAACGATATTATTCAGTTATGGTATGACGCTTCTCATTCAACTTATGTTTAGCAAATTAAAAAAAAAAATCATTCAACTTAATGTTTTACAATAATAATTAAAAAAAAAAAACATTCATTACATTATTATTGGGCATTGTCGTAATCCAACTTAAACTTAGCCAGCTGTTCTTCGACTTCCGCCGCCACCGGACAATCGCATCCATGCTGCCAAATCGATGTAATACCCAAAAGACGGTCCACCCACTAAAAAAATAGAAGAATAAAAACATAAGACTAAAATTTATTAAAAAAAAAAAATTTGTAATGAGTTAACATTAATTAAAATTTAGTAACCAACTTACATAGGCGGTATTGACACGCGTTGGGACCTCGTCCTCGTCCGGCAGCTCCTCGCCCATGAGAGTCGGATGGGAAACCCGACTGTACCACTGCAGGTAATCCTCAGTCGCCTCCCCGCGATCCTGTGTGGTCTGGGTCAACATACTTGTGTTGACCGTCCCAGACATCGGGAACTGGGTCCAGAGGGATACTGCACCAGCCTCAGAATGCTCAACCTTGTAGTTCCTAGACTCCCAAGCACGTACTGCACTGATTGGCGGGAATATAGGGGGAGGGACAGTCTGGACATACCCCAGCTGACGCAGACACCGCGCAGGCAAGTACGGCTCGACGACATCGCGGTATCGAATCCATCCGCTATAAAGAGTCCTCGGCTCTATCGCATCTGGGCTGGAGCTGCCGTATGGCAACCATTGCACCTGTTCACAATTGCATAAGAGAATTTATAAAAATAATTATGTTATTTTAAATAACGGGTAACTAAATTCAAATAAAATAAATTCACGTACATCGGAAGCAGTGAGTCTGTCGAGGCGCCGACGGATGGCTGTGAGCCGATCGTCTGACCGTGGCGCATTCCCTACGCCCCACGAACGTGATCGTGCGAGACAGTCAGGACCGATGGGTAGACGCCCTCGGGGTCGGAAATCGGGGAAATACTCATATATCCAAGACTGTAGAAGAGTCAAGCAGCCCGACATCTGGGCAGAGTCCCCTCGGCTGGCAATACCTAGTTGTCTGTACAAGTATGCCAGCGTAGCCGATCCCCATGAGTAACTCTCAATCAAATCCAAGCCGTCGAGCACCTCGTACAGGAGCTTGGGGGTCACTCTACTACCACTCTTGTCGACGAATAATGTGGTAGCCAGGCACCCGCCTCATCCCTAGCCGGCCGGTCTTTCCCCCTGAATGCCCCCGAAATGGCGGCTTCGGACACCGAACCACGCTGCCAGAACGAACTCATGAGTTCGCCCTTGGTGACCGAAAGTATCGACATGCAGAGCCCATGGCAGGCGTCCGAATCCGGGTCCTCAGCGACCACGACTCCCTCCACTGGAACGCCCAAAATGGCCCGGACGTCGTGCAGCATGATGCTCATCTCACCAAAAGGCATGTGAAACGAGTTAGTATCCGGCTGCCATCGCTCCACAAAAGCAGAAAGGAGTGGGGTGTCCAACTGGGTGTGCATGGAGTCGACCAAATGTGACAGCCCGGTCTGGTCGAGAAGAGCTCCCGCATCGGAAGACATCTCTTCACGCCAAGCCTTCAGATTATCGATCGCTCGCACTCTGTTGCGGCATTTCAGTAGCCCCCCTCAAATTCCCACTCCACATGCGGGAGGCGACGTGCCCAAGAAAGCTAGAGATGACACTCCCATCAATGGGCCCACCGAGCACTGGGCCTCTAACGATCCAAGGTGCATCATCATCGGTCCTAGCTCGTTTGCTAGTACCTGCATTAAAATACAACATATCTGTATATATTGACTTGCTGGCAGATGCATTAAATAAAATATATTTAATAAAACATATTTTATTATTTACGTTACATTTTACATTTTACGTTATTATTATAAGCATATATAATTTATAATTATTAATATTATTTTTTGAATTTATTATTATTACAATTTATTCAACTTACCCTAAATTACAAAATAATTATACTGTAGTTGACGAGCAGGCCGATAATACTTTTCTAACAGTACCGATAATTTGTTATGATTAAGTGAAAATAATTTATGTTAAACAACAATAAATAAGTAAATTATTTACCTGATGAGGATGCAGATGGGCCAAAACTCCCCCCAGCCTGCCGTCGAGGAGCAGGCTGTGTGGGACGAACAGCATGTACCGGACGAACATGCTGTAGAACCGGCTGTACCGAACGAACTGGCTGTACAGTAGGACGAGGGTGGTTAGGACCCGTAGGCTGTACAGTAGGACGAGGGTGGTCCTGATCATCTGAAGAGTCGTCCGAGTCATAGTCCTCTGGACTCAGCTCCCTCTCGCCATACGACTCATCGTCAGCATACCCCTGCTGACCATAAGGTAATGGTACGCGTGCGCGGGGGGGTAACGACTTCCCTGCGTAGCGGGGAAAAGCACATCCCGGCTGATCGTACGGTACTGGTGCCGGGGGCATCGTCCTGCCCGCCTGGCCAGGAAAATAAAATCCATGTTCGCCGTACGGGAGGGCTCCGTGGGGTCGCGAACTACCTGGCTGGCCCTCAAAATGATATGGACCAATGGGCACTGGTGCGGGGGGGCGGGAACTCTGGCTCGCCTGACGAAGCTGTACCCTACGAGCCTCATCGATCAACGCCTGCCTTTCCATGTCCCTCTCCCGACGAACGGACGCATTGACACCCCGACTTCTAGTGTGTCGGGTGCCAGAACCATCATAATAGTCATCGTACGCCTCGTCGTCGTCCCTGGCATTAAATTGTCCAGGTCTGCCAACACCCTGAATCAGAAATATAATTATTAGATTTTTCCAATGTAATGATTATTCTAATAACTATTAAAATAGATTATAATCCATTTTTCTTTTCATATATAAATTTTATTAATTATTATTATAATTATAATTGTTGAGATTTATAATAGTTATTATAATTTTTTAGTTCAAT